>CM061752.1:144384945-144552131 GCA_030979885.1 Lolium multiflorum
ATCCTTTGTTTTCAGCAAGCCGGTGAGATTGACAACCTCTGTTACGTTGGGGCAAAGTACTTTGATTGTGTTGTGCAGGTTCCACGTTGGCGCCGGTTTCACTGGTGTTGCACCGCACTACATTCCTCCACCAACAACCTTCACGTGCTTCTTGGCTCCTACTGGTTCGATACCTTGGTTTCTTACTGAGGGAAAACTTACTGATGTGCGCATCACACCTTCCTCTTGGGGTTCCCAACGGACGTGTTGACTACACGCCAGCAGTTATCTATACTATAACCCAGTCTCCCAAAAACCACCTTAAGACTGGTAAAAGGAAGACCTAGTAAGGTTGTACCTTTGCCTTGTGCATCCTGGTTGATCTTGATGAGAACGCTTCAAGATCCATTCAAGCTGGAATGCTTCACTTGATCATTGTTGCTTCTTGAAGACTCATAATTTTCTTCCCCATGCACTACTATGGGAAAGATTCATTAAGCCACATCTTCACATGCCAAATTGACCAAAAGGATGGAAAGATTAAAGCATATGATCTTCTTAAGATGTTTATGTTGAACTTTTCCTTCTCAACCTTGATGATGATCACCACTTGATGTCATACTCTCATGGGCTATATGAAATATTTAATTTGGTGCATGCCCATGGAAATATACCTAACCCACGCAAACAACACAAAGTCACACCTATATTGTATTATGTCACGAATCATAATTGACAAAGCTTACCATACCACAAGATCACATGTGGTACATTCTTTATACTTCATGTGTTGACCAATTTGAATCCAATCTCCACTCTTTGTATTAGTCAACCATGTATCTTCTCATGCCCTGACACAATATCTTGAGGTACATAAAGAACTCTTCATTTGATTGCATGCTCTAAATCTTAGTCAACCATAGCTCAATTTAGGAGTCTATCATGACACCGACTTAGAGCCATATCTTGAATTCTTCTCTTGAAATCAAACTCTGAAGATCTTGATAATCCATTGCTTAACACATAAGCTAGAGCATGGCTAAATTTAGTTCCACACTAGCTAGAACTCGGTTAATTTCTTCTTCTTGATCATATCATATTATTATCTTCAAATCAATGATTTTGATGCCAATGCACAAGGTATATCTTTATTTTCATGCGATCCTTGCTTGAATCCAAAACATGGTCTTCAAGTAATACCTATGGAATATCCCTTCATATAAACTCAATGAAAACATGATGGGGAAGACAAACCTGAAGGCAACAACGAGGTCTACTATGAGGATCAAGATCTAATGGGAGGAGTTTAAAGCGTAGACTACATGCCTATAACGTATAGGAGGAGCCTGAGAAGTAGACATGCTAGGGTAGTTGTAAATAATCAGTGAAATGTAGACCCTTAGCTAAATAAGTTGTCCAGCACCATTGGTGCTGAGTTTGCTAGTTTCTGTTGTTCTCAAGTTGTTTAGAGTTGGAGTCGAGTCAAGTCAACGTGATGTCCTCTATGGACCAATAAGGATCTTGAAGTCGTAGTACATCTTTGGTTGGTAATAGTAAGTGTTTGAAATTTGGGCCCGCAATGTTTCTATTGTGCTACTCCGAGGAATGTAATATCTTTTGAATGGTGTTCCATAAGTATTATATCAACGGACTTGCGTACTACAACATGCAGTGTATGCTAGATCACCACCATACCATATATAACACTTACACAAATTCTTCAAAATATTAAATTACTTTAAGCATGTGATCCAACAAGATCGGTAACACAGAGGCATGCTTCTGAAACTCTTTGGGGTCAATAACCAATAGTGATACCATGGACGTCCATGATGGCTATTATTGTAGACATGATAACTAGGTATATTACGTCAGGGTCTCGATTATAGCAAGCCAGGGTGGCCCACAGATGGGTGTGAGGCCTATGGCCCAACCGGGCGGCCCAGTTGTCGGAGAACCAAGATGGAGGATTCCAGCCCGGAGAGGAGTAACCGGATTCAGCCCATCGTTAAGGTCGATCGGATCCTTGACATGCACGACAAGATAACTTAACTTAGCTTAGGCCTAGTAGTATCCGGTTGGATCTCTACCATTGTAACCCTAGATCCGGGCGCCTTTATAAGCCGGAACCTTGGAGCCCTAGAGGCAAACTCAACTCATTGTAATGTCGTACTTGTTGCATGATAATTCCAAACAAGCAGCTATAGGGCCTCGCCACCGTCGTGAGTTATCTGAAGCTAGGTAACTCATGTGTCCTCATCCTAGTGACTCCTCTCCCTATGGCCCCCTCTCTCTCCCCTCCATGAGGACCCCTTCACCGGAGTACCGTCGATCATGCAACGACTGCTATTGTGCGTACATGAATAACTTTGAGGAACCGTGTGTTAATACACATGGTAATCCCTTTGCTTTGCGATATTAGTGACAACCTAGGCGAGACTTTAATATTCCCATGATTCAACACTTGATCACTATAACCATTATGCTCATTCTTGTTTCATTCTCTTTACCCATTACGTATTCTGGTGTTCTCATGATAAGGTGACATGCATTACTGAGAGGGCCAGATGTATCTCTCCATTATCAAGAGAGTAGTATACAAATCTTGAACTATCCAAGTCCCAGATACACTTTTCGATATGCATGTAGTTCACCACTATGGTTACCTAGTTACTATGTAAGTTTGATGAGTTCAAGTCATACCTTTCGGTACGATGGTACACATGATATTCTCATGGTCTAAGGAGTTATGCATGTAATGCAACATGACGATAATTCTAACAATTTATAACGAATCAACTTTTATAATAGGGATTTCTATTTTCGTGCCCTCGGCTCCTTAGTTGTACTCAGTTTTCCCCAGATCCTTAGTTTTTCCTCAGTTTTCCCCAACCCCTTGTCTATAACCCGCAGAAAGAGCTCGGACGGAAGGAATCCCGTTTAGTTGACGTTGGTTGGTGCTGGCAAGTGGGGCCGCTGTTGGTGCCCCGCAGTGGACACGTCTCCACTTATCCAGATCATCGTGGGACCCACAACTTGTCCACGTTAGCGCGCCGGACCCACAGCTTACCCAGGTGACCGTTGCAAAATGGGAGCCCGAGCTAGCCCCGCGCCCGTGCCCGTGCCATTGCTTCCCCTTTCTTTCTCCGCGCCCCATTGTTCTTCTTCTCCGCCAGCGGCAGCCCTTCTCCGGCACGCGGGTGATGTCTAGTTTCTCTTCGACCTCCCGTTCTTCATGGCCGCAGTATGGACCCGTGCCTTTGACAAGATGCCCTGACTGCCCACGCCAGGAGCCTCTGAAGCGGTCGATCTGTAAGACGGACGAGAACGGCAACCGTGGACGTGAGTTCGTTGCATGCGAGAGCTTGCCATATAGAGAGGGGGATAAGGTTAGATCTCGCTCCAATTTCTCTGTTTTCTCTCGATTTTCTTGTTATTCCCTCGAAGTTGGGATTTAGGGTTCACGTTGTTGTTTTCAGATCTTGAAGAAATGCAGGCATTTCGAGTGGATCGATGTGTACGTTCAGAGGCTTCAGTTGCAGGAATCAATTGGCGCTATTGGGGGCGCAATTTGGGAGGGGGACTTGCTGTAGAGAATGCGGCGGAGAGAGGAGCCGTTCCGATTAGGGACATCCGATTATGCCTAATGCTCCCAATGCAGAACTGGTGGAAGTGAAGGGAGAACTGAAGAAAATGAACAAGCAGTTAAGGCAGCTGATCGAGTTGAAGAAGCAAGCTAATCTGACGGGTTGTTTTTTTTGTTGTATAATTACGATCGGATTCTTATCATTGCTCACCAGGCGCTAGAAGTTGTTACAAGGGATACCTTGTTACAAATCCATTATTCAGTTACATGTACTTGTAGTTGTTTTCAAAGTTAGTGTGTGCATTCACCCAAATTACCAACTATATTCCCTAAAAGAAAAGGAAAGCTAAAGATAGTTGATAATTGTTAGAGGGGTGACAAATAATGCAATCACCGAAATCCGCAAATATGTATGCCTCATGTTTATACCAAAATTATACCACTTTTAGGCCTTTCCAAAATACCAATACCATATCCCAAACTATATTCCCTAAAAGAAAAGGACAGCTAAAGATAGTTGATAATTGTTAGAGGGGTGACAAATAATGCAATCGCCGAAATCCGCAAAAATGTATGCCTCATGTTTATAACAAAATTATACCACTTTTAGGCCGTTTCAAAATACCAATACTATATTCCCTAAAAGAAAAGGACAGCTCAAGATAGTTGATAATTGTTAGAGGGGTGACAAATAATGCAATCCCCAAAATCCGCAAATATGTATGCCTCGTGTTTATACCAAAATTATACCACTTTTAGGCCTTTCCAAAATACCAATACCATATCCCAAACTATATTCCCTAAAAGAAAAGGACAGCTAAAGATAGTTGATAATTGTTAGAGGGGTGACAAATAATGCAATCGCCGAAATCCGCAAAAATGTATGCCTCATGTTTATAACAAAATTATACCACTTTTAGGCCGTTTCAAAATACCAATACTATATCCCAAACTATATTCCCTAAAAGAAAAGGACAGCTCAAGATAGTTGATAATTGTTAGAGGGGTGACAAATAATGCAATCACCGAAATCCGCAAAAATGTATGCCTCATGTTTATACCAATACTATATCCCAAACTATATTAAGTGGCAAACTCGTTATTGCATTCTCCACCGACAGAGAGAGAGAGAGATGGGTGGCCACGAATAGAGAGAGAGAGAGAGGTTGCCACGAAGAGACGGATAGGGGTATACTGCCCGTTAGATCAGTGGATCAACGGTTCGTGGAGTCGATCCGTGTGACAACGGCTCAACCAATCAGGATAAGTTTGGGCTTCTCAGAGCATTTGTGACAGTACTTGAGGGCAAAACTGAGTAGTACTAAGAATCCAAGGGCACATAAATAGTAAATAGACTAAGGGATTCAAACAAAAGAATTACAAAATGAAAATGTGTGTTTTGTACAATATAATTCATATTGGGCTACATCAAATTATTTGCAATTCAAATATACATGAGTGTGACAATTATGGCATCATTTAGACAAACTATGTTTTGGGAAAGATGTTTTGCAAAGGGGTTTGGGTGGAAAACCATGCATCTTCATAGCTACACTAGTGATTCTGAGAAGTGGTAATTTGTGGTAAAACTTGATTTATATATGTTTGTTAAGGTTTTCTAGGTGGCAGGTTGCGTAGGAAGACTCCATGAGTAGTTGCCACTATGTTTTTATTTTTTTGGATTTTTTTGCGCATGAAATGACTCAATTAGCTATGTTAATCTCATTTTGACTCTCTGTTGACCAGCTACTTGAGGGTAAAACTGAGTAATTGCACTTGCCGGTCTAAGTCCTCGAGGGGGAAACTGAGTACAGATAAAATTTCTGTATAAGGCCTGAGGTTATAACTGAGTACACCAAACGTCACAGGGTTAGACTCGTGTAGCGGTGCACGCTGCAGCCATGCATAGCGGACGCTGATGCGCGTAGATGTACACGTCCGTTGGGAACCCCAAGAGGAAGGTATGATGCGCACAGTGGCAAGTTTTCCCTCAGAAAGAAACCAAGGTTTAATCGAACCGTAGGAGCCAAGAAGCACGTTGAAGGTTGATGGTCGTGAAATGTGATGCGGCGCAACACCAGGGATTCCGGCGCAACGCGGAACCTGCACAACACAACCCAAGTACTTTGTCCCAACGAAACAGTGAGGTTGTCAATCTCACCGGCTTGCTGTAACAAAGGATTAAACGTATCGAGTGGAAGATGTTTGCAAAGAAAATAGTAAAACACAATTGCAGTAGATTGTATGCTATGTAAAGAATAGGACCGGGGTCCACAGTTCACTAGAGGTGTCTCTCCCATAAGATAAAAGCATGTTGGGTGAACAAATTACAGTCGGGCAATTGACAAATAGAGAAAGGCATAACAATGCGTATACACGATATGATAAATATAGTGAGATTTAATTGGGCATTACGACAAAATACATAGACCGCCATCCAACTGCATCCATGCCTAAAAAGTCCACCTTCAGGTTATCATCCGAACCCCCTCCAGTATTAAGTTGCAAAGCAACAGACAATTGCATTAAGTATGGTGCGTAATGTAATCAACAACTACATCCTTAGACATAGCATCAATGTTTTATCCCTAGTGGCAACAGCACATCCACAACCTTAGAACTTTCTGTCACTGTCCCAGATTCAATGGAGGCATGAACCCACTATCGAGCATAAATACTCCCTCTTGGAGTTAAGAGTAAAAACTTGGCCAGAGCCTCTACTAATAACGGAGAGCATGCAAGATCATAAACAACACATGAACAATAGATTGATAATCACCATAATCATAGTACTCTCTATCCATCGGATCCCGACAAACACAACATATAGAATTACATATAGATGATCTTGATCATGTTAGGCAGCTCACAAGATCCAACAATGAAGCACAACAAGGAGAAGACGACCATCTAGCTACTGCTATGGACCCATGGTCCAGGGGTGAACTACTCACTCATCACTCCGAGGCGACCATGGCGGTGTAGAGTCCTCCGGAGATGAATCCCCTCTCCGGGGTGCCGGGGCGATCTCCGAATCCCCCGAGATGGGATTGGCGGCGGCGTCTCGGAAGGTTTTCCGTATCGTGGCTCTGCTGGGGGTTTCGCGACGAAGCTTTAAGTAGGCGGAGGGTCAACGCGGGCCACAGGGGCCCGGGGGTAGGTCGGCGCGGCCGGGGCCGGGCCGCGCCGGCCTCCTCTGGCCGCCTCGTGGCCCCACTTCGTTAGCTCTTCGGTCTTCGGAAGCTTCGTGCAAAAATAGGACCCTGGGCGAAAGTTTCGTCCAATTCCGAGAATATTTCTTTACTAGGATTTCTGAAACCAAAAACAGCAAATGGCTCTTCGGCATCTTGTTAATAGGTTAGTTCCAGAAAATGCATAAATATGACATATAATGTGCATAAAACATGTAGGTATCATCAATAAAGTAGCATGGAACATAAGAAATTATCGATACGTTGGAGACGTATCAGCATCCCCAAGCTTAGTTCTGCTCGTCCCGAGCAGGTAAAACGATAACAAAGATAATTTCTGAAGTGACATGCCATCATAATCTTGATCATACTATTTGTAAACATATGTAATGAATGCAGCGATCAAAACAAAAGTAATGACATGAGTAAACAACTGAATCATAAAGAAAAGACTTTTCATGAATAGTACTTCAAGACAAGCATCAATAAGTCTTGCATAAGAGTTAACTCATAAAGCAATAAATCAAAGTAAAGGTGTTGAAGCAACACATAGGAAGATTAAGTTTCAGCGGTTGCTTTCAACTTATAACATGTATATCTCATGGATATTGTCAACATAAAGTAATATAACAAGTGCAATATGCAAGTATGTAGGAATCAATGCACAGTTCACACAAGTGTTTGCTTCTTAGGTGGAAGGAGATAGGTAAACTGACTCAACAATAAAAGTAAAAGAATGGTCCTTCAAAGAGGAAAGCATCGATTGATGTATTTGTGCTAGAGCTTTTATTTTGAAAACACGAAACAATTTTGTCAACGGTAGTAATAAAGCATATGAGTTATGTAAATTATATCTTACAAGTTGCAAGCCTCATGCATAGTATACTAATAGTGCCCGCACCTCGTCCTACTTAGCTTGGACTACCGGATCTTCGCATGCCATGTTTCAACCAAGTGTCACAAAGGGGTACCTCCATGCCGCCTGTACAAAGGTCTAAGGAGAATGCTCGCATTTCGGATTTCTCGCTTTTGATTATTCTCAACTTAGACATCCATACCGGGACAACATGGACAACAGATAATGGACTCCTCTTAAATGCATAAGCATGTAGCAACAATTATTATTCTCATATGAGATTGAGGATATATGTCCAAAACTGAAACTTCCACCATGATTCATGGCTTTAGTTAGCGGCCCAATGTTCTTCTCTAACAATTTTGCATGCTCCAACCACTAAAATGATAGATCCTTCAGACATGCATAGCAACTCACATGATATTCAACAATAGTTGATGGCGTTCCCCAGAAGCATGGTTATCGCACAACAAGCAACTTAATAAAATATAAAGTGCATAAGTACATATTCAATACTACGATAGTTTTTAAGGCTATTTGTCCCATGAGCTATATATTGCAAAGGTGAATGATGGAATTTTAAAGGTAGCACTCAAGCAATTTACTTTGGAATGGCGGAGAAATACCATGTAGTAGGTAGGTATGGTGGACACAAATGGCATAGTAGTTGGCTCAAGGATTTTGGATGCATGAGAAGTATTCCCTCTCGATACAAGGTTTAGGCTAGCAAGGTTATTTGAAGCAAACTCAAGGATGAACAGGTGCAGCAAAACTCACATAAAAGACATATTGTAAACATTATAGACTCTACACCGTCTTCCTTGTTGTTCAAAACTCAATACTAGATATTATCTAGACCTTAGAGAAACCAAATATGCAAATCACATTTTAGCAAGCTCTATGTATTTCTTCATTAATGGGTGCAAAGCATATGATGCAAGAGCTTAAACATGAGCACAACAATTGCCAAGTATCACATTATCCAAGACATTTTAGAATTACTACATGTAGCATTTTCCAATTCCAACCATATAACAATTTAACGAAGAAGAGACTTCGCCATGAACATTATGAGTAAAGCCTAAGGACACATGTGTCCATATGCAACAGCGGAGCGTGTCTCTCTCCCACAAAGTGAATGCTAGGATCCATCTTATTCAAACAAAAACAAAAACGAAAACAAACCGACGCTCCAAGTAAAGAACACAAGATGTGATTGAATAAAAATATAGTTTCAGGGGAGGAACCTGATGATGTTGTCGATGAAGAAGGGGATGCCTTGGGCATCCCCAAGCTTAGACGCTTGAGTCTTCTTAAAATATGCAGGGGTGAACCACGGGGCATCCCCAAGCTTAGAGCTTTCACTCCTCTTGATCATAGTATATCATTCTCCTCTCTTGACCCTTGAAAACTTCCTTCACACCAAACTTCAAGCAAACTCATTAGAGGGTTAGTGCATCATTAATAATTCACTCATTCAGAGGTGACACAATCATTATTTTCACTTCTGGACATTTCATAATGCTACTGGACATTAGTGGATCAAAGAAATAAATCCAACATAGCAAAAGAGGCAATGCGAAATAAAAGGCAGAATCTGTCAAAACAGAACAGTCCGTAAAGACGAATTTAAAGCTGGCACTAGACTTGCTCAAATGGAAAAACTCAAAACTAATGAAAGTTGCGTACATATCTGAGGATCACGCTCGTAAATTGGCAGATTTTTTCGAATTTTCTACAGGGAACTGTGCCCAGATTCGTGACAGACAGCAATGCTGTTTCTGCGCAGCGATCCCAAATATAACATCAACTTTGACATAGAAACTTCACTTGGCACAAAAACATGATAAGGAGAGGTTGCTACAGTAGTAAACAACTTCCAAGACTCAATAAAACAAAAAATTTCTGTAGGTAAAAACATGGGTTGTCTCCCATAAGCGCTTTTCTTTAACGCCTTTCAGCTAGGCGCAGAAAGTGCAAATCAAGTAACATCGAGAGTAGAAGCATCAACATCATAGCTTGTTCTAATAATAGAATCAAAAGGCAACTTCATTCTCTTTCTAGGGAAGTGTTCCATACCTTTCTTGAGAGGAAATTGATATTTAATATTACCTTCCCTCATATCAATAACAGCACCAACAGTTCGAAGAAAAGGTCTTCCCAATACAATTGGACAAGATGCATTGCATTCGATATCCAAGACAACAAAATCAACGGAGACAAGGTTATTGTTAACCGTAATATGCACATTATCAATCCTCCCCAAAGGTTTCTTTTTAACATTATCGGTAAGATTAACATCCAAATAACAATTCTTCAATGGTGGCAAGTCAAGCATATCATAAATCTTTTTAGACATAACAGAAATACTTGCACCAAGATCACATAAAGCATTACATTCAAAGTCATTGAATTTCATTTTAATGATGGGCTCCCAACCATCCTCTAACTTTCTAGGAATAGAAGTTTCAAGTTTTAGTTTCTCTTCTCTAGCTTTTATGAGAGCATTTGTAATATGTTTTGTAAAGGCCAAATTTATAGCACTAGCATTAGGACTTTTAGCAAGTTTTTGTAAGAACTTTATAACTTCAGAGATGTGGCAATCATCAAAATCTAAATCATTATGAGCTACAGCAATGGGATCATTGTTCCCAAGGTTGGAAAAAATTTCAGCAGTTTTATCACAAGCAGTTTCAGCAGTTTTAGCAATTTCAGGCAGTTTTGTACGCTTTGCACTAGGAGTAGAAACATTGCCAACACCAATTATTTTACCATTGATAGTAGAAGGTGCAGCAACATGTGAAGAATTAGCATTACTAGTGGTGGTAATAGTCCAAACTTTAGCTACATTATTCTCTTTAGCTAGTTTTTCATTTTCTTCTCTATCCCACCTAGCACGCAATTCAGCCATTAATCTTATATTCTCATTAATTCTAACTTGGATGGCATTTGCTGTAGTAGTAATCTTACTATCAATATCATTATTAGGCATAACTTTCAATTTTAAAAGATTAACATCAGAGGCAAGTCTATCAACTCTAGAAGCGATAGTATCAATTTTATCAAGCTTTTCCTCAACAGATTTGTTAAAAGCAGTTTGTGTACTAATAAATTCTTTAAGCATAGCTTCAAGACCAGAGGGTACAATCCTATTATTATTGTAAGAATTCCCATAAGAACTACCATAACCATTACCATTAGCAGAAGGATATGGCCTATAGTTATTACCAGGGTTGTTCCTATAAGCATTGTTGTTGAAATTATTATTTTTAATGAAATTCACATCAACATTTTCTTCTTGAGCAACCAATGAAGCTAAAGGAACATTATTTGGATCTACATTAGATCTACCATTCACAAGCATAGACATAATCACATCAATCTTATCATTCAAGGAAGAGGTTTCTT
Organism: Lolium multiflorum; assembly: GCA_030979885.1. Taxonomy (NCBI): domain Eukaryota; kingdom Viridiplantae; phylum Streptophyta; class Magnoliopsida; order Poales; family Poaceae; genus Lolium; species Lolium multiflorum. The sequence goes on from CM061752.1 coordinate 144,395,966, forward strand.
CAACAGAATTTACCTTCTTACCTTGTGGAGCTCTTTCCGTGTGCCATTCAGAGTAATTTATCATCATATCATCAAGAAGTTTTGTAGCCGCCCCCAATGTGATGGACATAAAGGTACCTCCAGCAGCTGAATCCAATAAATTCCGCGAAGAAAAATTTAGTCCTGCATAGAAGGTTTGGATGATCATCCAAGTAGTCAGTCCATGGGTTGGGCAATTCTTTACCAAAGTTTTCATTCTCTCCCATGCTTGAGCAACATGTTCAGTATCTAATTGTTTAAAATTCATTATGCTACTTCTCAAAGAAATAATTTTAGCGGGAGGATAATATCTACCAATAAAAGCATCCTTGCATTTAGTCCATGAATCAATACTATTCTTAGGCAAAGATAGCAACCAATCTTTAGCTCTTCCTCTTAATGAGAAAGGAAACACTTTCAATTTAATAATATCACCATCTACATCTTTATACTTTTGCATTTCACAAAGTTCAACAAAATTATTGAGATGGGCAGCAGCATCATCAGAACTAGCACCAGAAAATTGATCTCTCATGACAAGATTTAGTAAAGCAGGTTTAATTTCAAAGAATTCTGCTGTAGTAGCAGGTGGAGCAATAGGTGTGCATAGGAAATCATTATTATTTGTGGTTGTGAAGTCACACAACTTAGTATTTTCAGGGGTATTCATTTTAGCAACGGTAAATAAAACAAACTAGATAAAATAAATGCAAGTAACTAAATTTTTTTGTGTTTTTGATATAGAGAGCAAGACAGTAAATAAAGTAAAACTAGCAACTAATTTTTTTGTGTTTTGTTTAGGTGCAGCAAACAAAGTAGTAAATAAAATAAAGCAAGACAAAAACAAAGTAAAGAGATTGAGAAGTGGAGACTCCCCTTGCGTGTCTTGATCTCCCACCGCGAAAAAGTGCTTGATGCGCGTAGATGTACACGTCCGTTGGGAACCCCAAGAGGAAGGTATGATGCGCACGGTGGCAAGTTTTCCCTCGAAAGAAACCAAGGTTTAATCGAACCAGTAGGAGCCAAGAAGCACGTTGAAGGTTGATGGTCGCGAAATGTGATGCGGCGCAACAGGGATTCCGGTGCCAACGCGGAACCTGCACAACACAACCCAAGTACTTTGTCCCAACGAAACAGTGAGGTTGTCAATCTCACCCTTGCTGTAACAAAGGATTAAACGTATCGAGTGGAAGATGTTTGCAAAGAAAATAGTAAAACACAATTGCAGTAGATTGTATGCTATGTAAAGAATAGGACCGGGGTCCACAGTTCACTAGAGGTGTCTCTCCCATAAGATAAAAGCATGTTGGGTGAACAAATTACAGTCGGGCAATTGACAAATAGAGAAAGGCATAACAATGCGTATACATGATATGATAAATATAGTGAGATTTAATTGGGCATTACGACAAAATACATAGACCGCCATCCAACTGCATCCATGCCTAAAAAGTCCACCTTCAGGTTATCATCCGAACCCCCTCCGTATTAAGTTGCAAAGCAACAGACAATTGCATTAAGTATGGTGCGTAATGTAATCAACAACTACATCCTTAGACATAGCATCAATGTTTTATCCCTAGTGGCAACAGCACATCCACAACCTTAGAACTTTCTGTCACTGTCCCAGATTCAATGGAGGCATGAACCCACTATCGAGCATAAATACTCCCTCTTGGAGTTAAGAGTAAAAACTTGGCCAGAGCCTCTACTAATAACGGAGAGCATGCAAGATCATAAACAACACATGAACAATAGATTGATAATCACCATAATCATAGTACTCTCTATCCATCGGATCCCGACAAACACAACATATAGAATTACATATAGATGATCTTGATCATGTTAGGCAGCTCACAAGATCCAACAATGAAGCACAACAAGGAGAAGACGACCATCTAGCTACTGCTATGGACCCATGGTCCGGGTGAACTACTCACTCATCACTCCGGAGGCGACCATGGCGGTGTAGAGTCCTCCGGGAGATGAATCCCCTCTCCGGCAGGGTGCCGATCTCCGAATCCCCGAGATGGGATTCGCGGCGGCGGCGTCTCGGAAGGTTTTCCGTATCGTGGCTCTCGGCGGGGTTTCGCGACGGAAGCTTTAAGTAGGCGGAGGGTCAACGCGGGGGCCACACGAGGGCCCGGGGGTAGGTCGGCGCGGCCGGGGCCTGGGCCGCGCCGGCCTCCCTCTGTCCGCCTCGTGGCCCCACTTCGTTAGCTCTTCGGTCTTGGAAGCTTCGTGCAAAAATAGGACCCTGGCGAAAGTTTCGTCCAATTCCGAGAATATTTCTTTACTAGGATTTCTGAAACCAAAAACAGAAAACAGCGGCTCTTCGGCATCTTGTTAATAGGTTAGTTCCAAAATGCATAAATATGACATATAATATGCATAAAACATGTAGGTATCATCAATAAAGTAGCATGGAACATAAGAAATTATCGATACGTTGGAGACGTATCAGACGCGTGTTGCGGTACACGCCACCTTCGTCTTTATAGAGCCCCTCTTTCTCTCCCTCGACGCACGTTCTCACTGGCTCACTGCAACCGCCTCTCCTGTCCCATCATCTTCTCCACAACCGAAGAAAACCGCCGGCGATGGAGAAGAATGAGATGCCCATTGTCGGCACATCAGCCGCCGCCCCCGTCCAGGCCCCCGTCGCTGCTTCCAACGTAGCAGCCGGCGCATCGGCCGCCGCCCCCGTCCAGGCGCTTCCAACGTAGCAGCCGGCGCATCGGCCGCCGCCCCGTCCAGGCCCCTGTCGTTCCAACGTAGAAGCCGGCGCATCGGCCGCCGCCACCGTCCAGTCCCCCGTCGATTGGGACCCGTACCCAGTGCAGTACGACGCGCCGGAGAACCCCTACGACACCACCATCGTCGACAACGAGCCGGAGGTAACCCTTTGTTCCCTTGTTCTTATCTCATTTCAATCATTTTGTGTTAGATCTAGCGTTATTACGGTTCGTCTGTTCCTAGTTCAATCATTTTGTGTTAGATCTTGCGTTATTACGGTTCGTCTGTTCCTAGTTGAAAGGATCGTATGCCGCACCTAGAGGGGGGGGGGTGAATAGGTGCTAACCATTTTTTAGTTCTTTTTCAATTTCGGTTTGACACAAAGGTAAATTCTCTAGATATGCAACTAAGTGAATTTACCTATATGACAAGGTTATCAACTAAGCAAGATATAGCTACGCAATATATAGGAGATAGAGTGGGATAGAGGTAACCGAGAGTGTAGCACGCGTTGACACGGAGATGATTCCCGTAGTTCCCTTCCTTTGCAAGAAGGTACGTCTATGTTTGGAGGAGTATGGTTGCTACGCAAGCCAAACCAACAGCCACGAAGGCTTCACTCAGATCTCCGTGAGCAACGCCACGAAGGCCTAGCCCACTTCCACTAAGGGATTTCCTCGAGGCGGAAACCGGGCCTTTACAAGGTTCTTGGGGCACACATCCACAACTGAATTGGAGGCTCCCAAATCTGTAACAATACAACACTAGTTCAATCCTTTTTTGTTAGATCTTGCGTTATTACTGTTCGTCTGTTACTAGTTCAATCCTTTTGTGTTAGATCTTGCGTTATTACTGTTCGTCTGTTCCTAGTTCAATCCTTTTGTGTTAGATCTTGCGTTATTACTGTTCGTATGTTCCTAGTTCGATCCTTTTGTGTTAGATCTTGCGTTATTAGTGTTTGTGATTTGCTTTTGTTTAAGATTTGTGCCGATGATGATGAATATTTGGGCATAAATTGATTCAGGGTTTGGTCAGTAAACAATTGGTGTGTACAAATTTGTTGTGCATGATCTTTGGTTTACTGACTCAAATCCTGGATATAAGTGTGTCCAATGTAACTGAGGCTACCTCTTTTTTTCGAGCCCATATTATCATGCATGATTTTTTGTTCACTCTCTGTTCCATCATCGTTGCAATTGACTCCGTGTTTTTTGCACGATCTTTGGTGCTACGTGACAGGTGCAGAGCAGCGACGTCGACAGCGACGACGAGTCCTTCCACACCAAGACTCGTCACGTCCTCAGGAGGCTGCAGTCCGGCCATTACGATGGCCCCTTTGCTCGAGGCATTTACAAGTGCCCCTTCTGCAACAGGAAGCTCCGTGCCACCGACTTCAACTCCCTGGTGAACCATGCTGAATCCATTGGCAGATGTGGCGCTAGAGTTGGAAGGACCGTGAACGTGCATGCGTACATGGCCAAACACAAAGCACTTGGGATTCACCTGCGCAACCTCCAAGCGAGTCACACGCGCTACCTGGAGGCGTTGAACGTGCCTACTGCACTCTCTGTATGTGACTGCTCTATCTGTAGAGCAGCTTAAATTCATGTAAAATGTAGCTTATGTTGGATCTATCGGTACTACTTTTGGATCTGTCCTGAATATATCTATGCTATGTTCGTTGCTGTATGCAGCTTATCCTATATTTTCTCTCTGGATTTGTGCCCTAGATTTCCTACCTGATTGGGTAAAAACGAAGGCATAAAAAAATGAATGGTGTTAAAAAACAGAAGGAGAAGCTGCTCTAGATTTGCTACCAATTTGGGCTATCAAATATGAATGAGATCGAGCGATAGAGAGGAAAAAGGTACTAATCTGGGCGAAAGAGACAGAAACCACTCGTGCCCCCGTCCCGGACCCACACGGCTCCACACGCTACGGCCCCACACACTACGGCCACACAAACACGGCCTCATCCTGTCCCACGCGGTCCCTTCCTACCAGCCCCACACGACGCGGTCCCACACGACGCGACCCCACAAATGACACGACCCCACTCGTCAGCACGGAACGGTCAACTTAACGGATTCCTTCCGTCCGAGCTCCTTCTGCGGTTCAGACAAGGGCTTGGGGAAAACTGAGGAAAAACTAAGGAGCTGGAGAAAACTGAGTACAACTAAGAACCTGAGGGCACGAAAATAGAAATCCCTTTATAATATCATAGAAAAGGGGTAAGTTTAGTACCCTTGTTCTTCTAACAATGTACTCTCATTGTTGTTGGCATCTTTAACAATGCCCAAGATCATGAAAATAGGATCATCAAACAAAACATGAGCTAGTCCTACGTGACTAGGAACAACTTGGTATTCATCTCTCTACACGTGCTTATGAGTTTTCCTTTTGAATCTCATATTTAAGACACACATCAGTTGCAGCCAAAAATATAGTAATAATGGACATGGAAATATATAATAACAATTATTATTGCCTCTTGGGCACATTTCCTTCTCAAACACCATACAATGTTGGAGTTTAATATAGTGTTCTAATTTTCTATGCTAGATCATAATTAATGTTAAGCCTAATTCACAAGATCTCAACCTTGGCTAGGACTTTGACAAAGATGGTTGAATTAAAACAAAGAAGTAGAAGAACAACCATCGCTATAAATTACATTATAATATTTTCATGAATAGCTGAAAGTTTCTCATTATTTTGATAATGAGAATATATTAATATCAAGATGATATAAATTAGAGCCAGTCTCCGCACCAACATAACAAGGAAAAGAATAAAGAAAGAAAAGGAGCAAAGACTCCGCCGAAGCAATCAGAGAATCACACTTCAATAGTATCACCAATGTTGCCGACATCCCGACTCAGAAAAATCTTCTCCAAAAACAACACCTTCAGAAAGTGCACATACACCTTTTGTTTGAAGAACATTGCACAGACACCTTCAGAAATATTACTTGTTATATCTTTATGTTCCTCCATAGTATTTTAGCCCCAACTTCGGTTAATCTAAGAGAAAAGTCTTTAAATTATGAAAAAAACTAGATATGTAACCTGTTCAAGTGTCTCTCGTATCCACCCGATTTGCAATATTGTACATACAAAGGCTTTAAATATGCATCAACCTTGACAGAACTCAATGCTCAAGCCTGGTGACATCCAGATTACAACGTTTGATGAAAAAAATTGCCCTAAGGGCTCTATTCCCTTGAAATAACAATGAAAAAATTACGACAATACATGACTTAGAGGTTGCTCTAATGTAAAACAAAGAGATTTTTTACGGTAGGGACAAACAATTACTGACCGTTTAAACCAACTAATCAAACGATTCAGATTTATCAATACTTGTCAATTAAAGCAGTAGTATTTTCTCAGCAAAAGGCAAAATCGGCAGATGAAAAACAAAATCCGGAAAGGCAGCAATTTGGACTTGCTAGCTTCCGTATATATGGACCTTCCGGATGCTAGTTTCTTTAACCTGTCAATATAATTTTCCTGTTTTAATTTTACTTACACTTTACAAAAATAAATGGATGCATGCATAGCTAGCAAATCTGAGCAGCACCGATACGAATTCGCAGAGAAAAGAAAAAGATCATCTCTCGATGCAGACGTCTGAGACACTACGCCGCCGCGTCGAACATGCGCGTCGCTTCGTGCGTGGTCTTGAAGGTGCCGAAGAAGATGCGGTCGATGCTAGCGCAAATCTTGGAGGTAGCTGACATAGGTGCACGCGCACCGTGGAAGACGGATGAGTTCGAGCGGGGTGGCGCCATCTCGAGGCGGGGCGCTGGACGGGCGGCGAGAAGGCAAACAGTGGGTAAAAGGGAGGGAGAGAGAGAGGGTGGAACTTACATCGGCCGTTGGTGTGTGCGCGCCCGCTTTTTAACCCGCGCGAGCTGCCGCGGTAAATTTACCGCGCGCGGCAAAAGTTTTCCCCGTGTTCTCTATTTTTGCGCGTTTGCTAGAGCGCGTCGACCGCCCGCGCTAAATTAAATGAAGTTGTAGATAAAAATATAAATATCTACAATACCAAATTAATATTACTCAGCTAAATACATTTTAATAATATACTTGTACCATGTTATAGATATTTTTTTATTTAATCACACACTTTTTAAATTTTGACTTCTAGCTAAATTTATAAACTTATTTTCCCCGGCGCTGGTTCACGAGTTTAAGTGCACAGATACATTCACCCCTTATCATGATTTTAACTTCCATTCAGCGGGCTACAAGATAGTAGGTCTACACTTTGGTGGTCCGGGCTCATGATTACCAGAGTTGTAGTTAAATATCGTCCAGATTTTGGGGAAGAAAATATAAATACCAATTAGTTACCCAGAATACCACGGCTGAATACTACTAGCTCAGGTGACTAGTAAATTGCACCGTAAAACAGCTCAAAACAAAAGCTCTTGGTGTTTAAGTTGATTCCTCCTTCTGCAGTCACTGCACCAAAGTCTACGTCGAGTTCTGTCACAAGAACAGATGCCACCACAGAGCTATCGTGCCGGACGATCACACACGAGAGAGAGAGAGAGAGAGTTCAAGACAAAATGGCTCATTTAAAAAAAAGATCTGTTCGACTTGGTCTGTCCGACATCAAAATGAATATTGCTGAGAGTTGGCTGCAACGCTAATTACCACGCAACTATAACTGCTTGCGGTGAACAGACGATTTCTTAGTGTCTAGAAAGAATTTTCTTTTCTCTATTCCGTGGTGTTAATATGAAAAATGACCCTCCCTTGGCATTTCCTCAGGTACGCTCCGCCACTGATTATATGTGTGTTTTCTGCATTACAACAACCTTGAAAGTTGTGTCTGGCTGCAATCTCCTCGACAAGAAGTATTTCTTCAACAAGTGTAGCTAAGATCAGTAGTACGTAGATGCCGTGTTCGATTTCGGGAATTAGTGTGTCGCACGCAGCACGCTTTAAATGGAAAATTTCATGTATGCATGGTAAGAATATAAGCCATCGGTGGATATAGGTTGATCGAAATTACATCCGCGACGAGATCACCAGTCAACACAAGTGCACGGCACATACTCCAAGGAGCGGCCGGCGCCACTACACCAAAGCAGCGTGTAGAATCTTGGTTTCATCTTTATGTTTTTGTCAACCCTATCTACGAGCAGCAGCTTATCGCATTTACGTAGCACGTACTAGCTAGGTACTAGGTTAGATTGCTCGTTCGTTCGATCGTTATCCAGCCATTGGTGTCATTGACCTGGCTTGCGATCTACAGTTAAGACCCTGGTCGGTAGGTCTAATATGAGTGCTAGTACCCTCGTTTTATATTAACTGTCGCAAAATTATTTAGATCCGCAAATATGTATTACTGAAATGCAGCTATATATATACAAATCTACGACAATTAATATGTCAAGCCGGATCATATTTCATACTACCTCCGTTTCAAAAAATAAGGCGTCTTCCGTTTTACATGTTTTTTATTTGACTAATAATTATTTCAAATATATAAAAATTGTTTGAATGAAATTAATATCATTAGAAAGTGTTTTTCAATACGAATCCAACGGTGCTAATTATATATAATATAATTAAAAATTTGTTACTTAATTTTTATGGTCAAAGTTCATATTGAAATACGCGTGCGCCTTATTCCTTGAAACAGAGGTAGTACAATAACTTGTAAAAGTGAATGCTAGAGTACACAAACTTGCTCAGAGAGAGCAAATAGGTACAAAACCAATCAGTGACACGTGGCTACAGAAATTTTGTGAAAAAACCTGTATGTTTTTCTTTTGCACTTGTAACCATGGTGCTGCCTTACGTACATGTCCCACCTGTCAGTGTCTTACATAAATAATAAAAAAATACAAGGTGGAGATTTGAACTCACGACCAACCAGATGGCTATGACCGTACCAACAATTAGCCCTCACATTGCTTCATGATAATCTACCAGAACCTCTTTTTATTAAGACTGACGTGAAGGAGTAACATACATTTTTATTAGCAACTATAACTTTTAGCAAGATAATAGGAAAAATTGCCCGCGACAGCCCGTCGCCTGTGTGCCTTCTGCATCTTACGATATTTACCCACAAAACTAATGTGACAATGGTGAAATAATATTTATGGGTTTTATATTAATATATATCTTAGACTTTATGATCTAATATTTATTATGTTTTAATTTACTGCTTAATCACGATTTTGTACACATAACGGTGATGCACCACTTTTCTCTAAATCTTGTAGAGTAGTAGAGGCTAACTAAATATGTTGAGAACTACTCACAAAAATAAATTGAGAGCAGAGAGCTAGCATATATTTAGTACGGACTGTGTCCAACCAAAAAAATAAGAGGTTAGAAGAGCAATAATTCCTAGGGAGGGGCTAATTCATATCCTATTGCACAGTTAGTTCTTTAAAATAGGGGAGATTAATGTATGGTTATAGAGTACTTCGTCGAATAATTCTTATAATTAAATGATGTCCTAGTTTATTATTAGAAATTGTTGCTGCGTGTATTGCTAGGTGCAGGTAGCCTGTATAGTTTGATTGAGAGTTCAAATCCCCACTCCGCATATATAGTTTTATTTATTTCTCTAAGCCACTGGCAGGTGGGACCCGTATGTAAGGCAGCGTCATGGCAACAAGTTTAAAGCAAAAAACATGCAGGTCTTTTTTGCAAAATTTACAACGCCACATGTCACCTTCTGATTGCTTTTGTACCTATTTGCTCCATCTGTGCAAGTTTATGTACTGCATCAATCACTTTTACAAGTTATTGTATGAGTTTGCTCTCGCGTGACAAGTTGTTGATAAAAAGGGGAGAAGTGTATGCTTGTGGTGCCGACAGAAAAAGTAAGGAGCTAGGGTTGATGCATGAATGTGTACGGACGGTGTTTAATTACCATTTAACGCATGCAGGTGGGCATGCATGCCTGCAACGGAGACGCAAGCATCGATATCATCGTTTCGCGTTGCAGCGAAAACGTCGATAGATACAACCACGTGTATGCTGGCTTAGGTTTGGACCCACAGTTGCACCAACCGTTGTACTTCCTCTGGTTTATCTAACATGTCAAAAATTTGTTAAAATTTAAATACATCTTTAGATACATTTGAATTTAGAAAAAAATTCAACACATTTCATGTGACGGAGGGAGTATCAAGAAGCCACACTTGGAAGCAGCAGCTAGCTGCGATCTCCGTCCTGTAGTTTGCCAGCCATTGCCCCGCTTGGAATACGTCCCACCTCCGCCAGTTGGACGTCTCCACCTCGTTGTTTGCCAAGCGCCACGTCCACCGAACGCCCGCTCGATATACATAGCGTTCGCTGAGCATTTCTAATTAGCGGTTTCGTGGATTCCGTGGAGGAAGTGTATGCCGAGGGCCATTTTGCTGAGCATAACGCTCGGGATATTCCTTTGCGGAGCGTTTTCCAACCTATGCCAAGTGTTTCCGGTGCTCGGCAAATCTATCGTTTCCTGTGATGAGATATGTATCGGATCTGCTCAAACTTTTAACCGTTGCGTTAGTGTGATGTAATCTTTTTTTCTTTCTTTCACTATATATGTATGATGATTTGGAAATATGTTAGCAAGGCGTTTGATATGAAAAGTATTATCATGCATTAGGCTCTATGTACGGTGTCTCTGAGTTACACATGCTGCTTATTGCTTTATAGTTTTTTTATTGATATATATGCCAAACACGCCTAACACTGGAATCCAAAGAATTTATAAGAGGCTGCGTGCAGGGACCGATATAGATACAGGAATCAAGTTCCTTTTTCGAAAAGAAACAGCATCAGCGCCGGGAGGACCTGTTGGGAGGGAGAGGCGCGCAGTGGCAGGTACACACGCGCATGTAAGGCATATTCAGGGACAACATTATAATGCACGGTCATATCAAAGTGGTATGTGCATCTCCTTGCTCCGACGGTTCCACGCGTCGACGCCTTTTCCTCGCGTACGTCCCGTCGTAGCACTATACACACCCAAGGCTACCTTTGGTCATCGGTACCGTGCCTGCATGCGTGCGCCCGCCCATGTCGATCATGGTGGGCCGTGCACAGTCCACAAGCTGCTTATCTAGCTTAGGTAGTGTACATGTTCCTCACTCCTATCCATTGCCGGATAGACCAATCAGCTCCCCATTTGCGACCGACCGAAAACATACGATTAGGCCAGATGGCCAGATGTGTTTGCGTGCGACGCTTGGCTTGGGTGACGTCGTTGTTTGGCCGGAGGGTCCGGCGGTGGCGGGCGCATGTGCGTCGTCGGCTCCGGCCGGCGGAGCGCATCTGCCAAGCTGCTTTCGCGGAGCGGTCACTGTTTCAATGCGATGCTGCCCAAAAGAAAAGCGACGTATGGCGCCGGCCGGAGCGATGGCGCGCTCACATGGCCTGGCACTCTCTCCTGTCGAGTTAGGTCCGTGTGCCATCGTCGATCATGGCTAGCCTGCTGGTGCTGGGTGCGCCGGTAGGTTGGCTCTCTGGTACTGTGCATATTCCGACTGTATTTTGAGCTGGTCTTGTTAAGTACGGCACGGATGCTCGCTCGCTTGCCCGTCAGATGCGTGGCCGGGATCGCTCGGGGACCGATTCCCGCTTTTGGGGAGGAAAGATGCCGTCGGGCCTTGCCTCTTTCGTCTCTCGACTTCATTGTCGCTCATGAATATCTCGGATCCGTAGGATCTCGTGTCCATGGAGTAGAAATCGATGAAGCTATGATTGCCCGGTCGAAGATGCTGAGTTGGTCCGAACAACAGCTTGGTGATACCATCACCATGACGTACGCCAAATAATATGCATGGTTCCTGTCTTTGCTTTGAACACTAGTAGAAAAACGCTCATCTGTACCGGTTCCATAGGGGCATTAGTACCGGTTGAGCAAGGTCTAATTATCCGCTAAAAGCCTTCGTGGTTCTTCGACCGTCTAAAGGTTCCACGTGGACGGAGGAACGTGAGGTGAAGACCTTTGGTACCGGTTCGTAACACGAACCGGTATTAAAGCCTATTTTTTAATTTTTTTCCATTTTTTCTAATTATTTTTCACACCTTTTTTTCACGGCCTCTTTTTTTTATTTTTCAGAATTACTAGTATTTCCGTTAGTCTCTAACTACACTTAATCTCTAGTTAAATTACTTACCCGTAGTCAAACTTCCCAGGTCACCCATCCTCACACTACTTAGCACGCTTAACTTCCAAGTTCCATCCCGTTCCACTTCCAAGTGCTTGCGCGCATGTATGTGATAATAGTATCATATCAATCCTATTAACATGTTGGTCGATGTCACACTTTTTATCGTTTGAATTCCAAATAATTGTTTTAATAAATAAAAGTAATGATGTAATAATAATGTTGAATAAATAAATAAAATTAACTTTTTTAATTTTTATTATTTTTAATTTTTTAAAAAATTAATATTTTTTGCAAAACCTAAAACTTGAAAAATTGAAAATCTTATAATTTGATAAAAGTAATAGTAATATGTTAGGACTCAAAAAATCTTACAATTAATATTTTAATTAAAAAAAATAAAAATATATAAAATTTTAAATTTCTGGAAAAAAACTAAAATCTTCCTGCTTTCATATTTTCATTTGGAATTTTGAGAATCTAAAAATTTCGACGTCGTATGCAAAAGTTATTGCGGTTTTACCATTTTTCAAAACTTTTTTGCAAAAAAGTGAAAATTCGAATTTCTTAATTTTTCCTAATAGTAGGTTGCATAACATAGAAGAATGTGAAAACATTTTATTTTTTGAATTTTCTATCATTTTCTTTTCTATTTTACAGTGTCAAAAAGGCGATCCACGGGGGGGGGTGGAGCTGCGTGGGGAGAGAAAAAGACCGGTTCGTGACACGATTCTTTTAGTACCGGTTCGTGTCACGAACCGGTATTAAATTTTTTAACGCAAACCCTTTAGTACCGGTTCGTGTCGAACCGGTATTAAAGGTTACGAACCGGTACTAAAGGTGAGCGTACGTACTAATACACTTTAGTACCGGTTCGTAAGGGAACCGGTATTTATGGCTTAGATGGATGAGAGGTTTTCTACTAGTGGAACAATGCATCATGTATTGTTCTAGATCCATGCGTGCCGGGAACAAACAGCGAATTCCTCACTACTTTACGGGATTCGTCATTACATGACGTTACTGATCCAAGGACAATTGCAATGCAGGGGACATTTTGTAAAGACTACACAGTGTATCTATATATGGACTCGCGCGCGCGGAGCTGTACACAAAAAAAACATATTGTGTCGACCCCCAAACTCAAGGCCTTGTCACAAAACTTATTTTATGCGCGAGTACATGCAGTATCTAGTCGGAAGGAGACTAGGTTTTTAATTTGGTAGTCTGATCATCACAAAAGGAAGTACTACTACTAGCTAGCGAAATGGGGGAATTTCATGCAACCTCTAAGGGCATCCACAATGTATAGCTAAAAGTAGTTCTATTTGTGCCTTTTGGCTTTTGGAACTAGTTCCCTACATTGTGGAGCTAGTTCCAAATCCATGAAAACTGGGAACCGGAGCATGTAGTTGCTCCGATGCCAGCTCCCCCTTCACAATAAAATATTCATTTCTTCCCCAACTGCCAACGGCTAGAAGTTTCAGATTTCAACCGTTGTCCATATACACACATATCTTCAACAGGCACCAACATCATTAAATTTATAACCGTTGGAGGCATATGCACAAATAAAAACATGAAACTAGAAACAGCAGTATGACCGTTTTGTTCACAAGTCTTATATATTCAACTTTTCACAAGCACTACACCAGCAACAAACACAACTGTGTCCAACCATGGACCATTCATCCTCCATGAGTTATACACACATGTTGAACTCCTCATTCAGGCGGACATTCAGGCGGCAGTAGACTAGCGATTGGGGTGCAGGTTCGACCCGGACTGGTCGAGAGTCCTGGTCGCGTACTCGCGTCTGCGCCCGGTCGAGCGCCGTCGGCACGAGCGCGTCAGCGGCTGCGGCCAGAGTAGGCGACTGGGCCACGCGGGCGCTTGAGTCGCTCGCCGCCGTACAGCCGTCCACCACTGCAAATCATCTCCTGTGGTCACTCCTTGCCGGATCTGAGAGCGGAAGGAAAGGGGAGAAAAGATGAGGCAGATCCATGGAGGGGAAGTGGATGGAGAAAGGGGAATACGAACTCGCGCGAAGGGTCTGAGGTGGGAGAGAACACCCTTTTTTTACGATGGTTTTATTCGGTAACGGGACCCACCCCTACAGTTATTTAGCGATGGCACATTGTGGAGGTGTAGCCATATGTAGTTCCGGTGCCAAATAGTGTGTTTCGTCAGATTTGGCCATCCATACATTGTGGATGCCCTAATGAGCAAGGTGGTCTAGGCACCCAAATTTAGACTTAAAAATATGTGTATGCTTGATAAGTTTCTTAAGCTATTTGCTGAGGAAGATGTGCCTATCTTCACTCCAAAAAGGGTTATGTAGGAAAAAAACTATTGTATTTAGTCAAAGTTGGACAAATAGACTCTCACTTTTAAATGGGCCTTATGCGGGTAAGGTAGATTCCTCCAATTTGGCTTGTTAATTATCGAAGATGGCAAGTCATGTGGTGAAATTCCGGGTGTGGTCATGTGGCTACAGGGATATATACTCCTTTAAGTATGTTGCTGCACCCTAGGATTTTTTGACATCATCGGAGCAAACATGCCACCATATATAGTCTGGATTCTTGGGGTGGTTCCGTTTAAAGTTGCTTACTCCATGTATCCATCTTTGTTTTGTATGCAGGTTTGGTTCCGATCTATGAGGTTATTGGGTATCATTCAATCATTGGAAAACATTCAGATCATGGGTATGGGATCCTCCTTAAGTTGAATGATGTTGATCGCTCTCAACAATACACATTTCCGTGGGATTTACAGTTCATCGGTTTTTTCTATCCCATCCGCCCCGAAAAGGATGTATATATACATCTAAATTTGGATAAATCTCCGATTTTATTTTTGAAATGGGCGGAGTAGATATACTCCATATATTCATCGTTGCATGTAGTTTTGGATCTGATCTAAGAGGTCATGGAGACTCAAACTAACTATTTATTTACTTTTTTTTTCTCAGATTTCTTCGTGAATTGGTTCCGCTTACCCTTACTATAAATTATTTAAGGCATGTGGATACACGCAATGCTTTTGTTTTGAACATGACATAATTCAGCGCTTGGATTTTGAGTGTGCTACGGCATGAGTTCCTGAGCGTGTTGTACATTTACCATTTAATAAAGTTCTTCACTTGACTATATTTGTGGTAGTCTCTTTTTGGTTGTGTTTGTACTTCATATTTGTTGATAACATAAAACTCGGTATTTATGCAGGTATTGATTTGTTGTACCTGTTAGTTGGGGTCCCGAGTTCAACTTATTAGAGAGACCGCATAAAGAAAATTGATAGTGTTGGAATATATTGTTTAGATTTTCCATCGGTTCGAACTAGATAGAGCTTGTGACGAGAAACTAGTGTTATGTCACGGAAATTCATGTCCCCATTTGCTTCGTGTGTTTGTATTAAGATTCTTAGTGCATGGATTAGTATTAGTGTGAAATGTTACTCCATCTCTCCCAAATTAGTATAGTATTCTGAGATGGCAACAAACACTTCAATACAGATAGGTTATATGCATCGCGAACGCAGATAATTCACGATAGTTGTGATAAATATTATTTTGAAAAGGATTTAACAACAAAGGTCCACATATTTTTGGCTCTAGTTTCCTTTGAGAAGGAAACAAGGACCTCGCCATGTGCACGTACTGAATTATTGATGCACACAACAACACGTGGAGTCCATTTGCTGTTTGGGTAGTAAGACATCTAAGAGCATCTCCACTCGTCTCTCCGACGAGGCCCCCGAGCGACGTTTTTTTCCATCCGGATGGCGAAATTCGGCCCGTCGCCCCGGTTCTCGTTTCGTCCGGATTTGGCCCTTCATCCATCCGGCGAGCCAACGCCATCCCGGTCCGGGGATCTATCGGGGACTCCGGACGAGTGAAAAGCGGGGAAGGGCCCGATCTGTCGGCGACTCGACACACGAACCCCACCGCCACCTCGCTCAAAATCTCCCCACCCCTCGTATCTCTCTCGCCGGCACCACCCCACCGGCTTGTTGCCCAGATTCCGCCGTCCCTCCTTCTCCACTGCCTATATTTCGCCGTCGTCGACGAAGGCCTATCTGCTCCTCCGCCGGCTTTTTCCGACTTTGGCCTACTCCTCGTTGCTCGCGGCTCGGGTTGCCTCGACCACGCCCGTCGGTGTTCGTCCATTTGCCTCGCCGGCCATGGACTCGGACGAAGAGGAGGAGCAGATGTTCGTCGAGCTTATGCGAGAAGAGATGGCAGCCGCCCAAGACGAGGAGCACATGATGATCCTCGGTTGCTTGTCAAACATGTACGCCGGACTGGCAACTGGTCGACGTGGTGGGTCGGCACCAGGTCGCCGGAAGTGCAAGCCGAGACAACGAATGGAGGGCTACGCATGTTGTACGCCGACTACGACAATCCATTGCATGGTGAGAGTGTTTTCTGGCGTCGTTTCAGGATGAGCAGAAAGCTATTTCTGGAAATTGTGTATGCCATCCGAGACTTTGACCCCTACTTCAGATGCAAGGCGGATTGCACTGGTTTGGTTGGATTTTCGTCACAGAAGTGCACAGTGGCTATGAGGATGCTGGCGTATGGAGCTCCCGGTGATGTTGCAGATGACTATCTTTGGATGGCGGAGTCCACCGCCCTTGATTGTTTCTACCGGTTCTGCAGGGCAGTCATAGCAGTGTTCGGGAACTTTTACTTGAAATCACCCACTGTCGAAGACACTCAGAGGATCCTTGCAACAAATGAAGCTAGGGATTTTCCAGGGATGCTTGGAAGCATTGACTGCATGCATTGAAAATGGAAGAACTGTCCGTTTGCGTGGCAGGGAATGTACAAGGGTCACAAAAACGGCTGCACTGTGATACTTGAAGCAGTGGCTACCCATGATCTCTGGATTTGGCACTCTTTCTTTGGTATGCCTGGATCCAACAATGACATCAACGTCCTAAACTGCTCCCCAATCTTTTCCAAGCTTGTTGAGGGTCATGCTCCCCCGGTGAACTATGTGATCGATGGTCGGCACTACAACAAAGAATACTACCTTGCAGACGGTATCTATCCAAAGTGGGAAACATTTGAGAAGAGTATCTCGAAACCTAGCACCCCCAAACTTTGCGAGTTTGTGAAGAAACAAGAAGCTTGCCGAAAAGACGTTGAGCGTGCATTTGGTGTCCTCCAGCAGAGATTTGCTGTCGTCCGGTTCCCCGCTATGACTTGATCCAAAGATCAGATGTGGGAGGTGATGAACTGCTGTGTGTGCCTACAAAATATGATTATTGAAAATGAGCGAAAACATCCGGTTCCTCTGGCTGAGCAACAAGCACCATATGAGAGAGAGAGACCTCTTGCACAGCCTAATCACCAGGTGCCGACATCATGGGCCGCCTTCTATGCGCCAGGAGATCCGAGACTCTACAATGCATCAACAGCTGCAAGATGATATGGTGGAGCACATATGGACGCTCCGAGCCAACGCCGACGCCAACTAGTCTGTCTTTATTTATTTGTTTCAAAACTTGTGAAATTGTGTGCTTCACTTGTTTTAGCACTTGTTAAACATTGTACTGATTTTCGCCGAATTTGTTTCAGCAATTTTCTGAATCTTGTTTGCCGAACTTGTTAAATTTCATGTCGATTTTGTTTGAAATATGTCAAATGCCCCAAGTTGGGGGTGTCCTGCCGGGGGATGGCTGGAACTTCGGCGCTCCCCAGGCCAATTTTTCCTCCAATCCGGATGAAACTTTCGCCGGATTTGGGCGTGGGGAGTGCCAACGAGTGGAGATGCTCTAAGTAGTGACCCAGATTTGGTGGACACGAGGGTAGGCGGACCCTGGGTTTTAACAATAAAATGCTATTTGAAAGTTTCAGATTTTTAAAATAATTCACGAATACATATATACCTTGATACTTACTGTGCATTTTTTTCAGGCAAAATATGGCCATATGTGGCCTACAGAAAAAGAGAAAATAGAAACTTTTATTTCTTGAACAGTAGAATCCAATCGTTATAGTGTTATTTACATATTTTATTATTTTCACGTAGGTTACAAACATTCATACTTTCTCTTGAAACAATATCAAGAGTGCATTTTGTACTTACACCCATGGGTATAGATGTTTCCGTCACCGTTCGTTGTGCTTCGAGATTCGGATAAAAAGAGGAGAGAGAAATGAATCTTTCTCTCTAACATAGTGAGCACGAATCTCGAAAAATAAATGGACGATGATGGAAACACCCACACCCCATGGGTGTAAGTACAAAAGTATTTCCCAACAAGATCTATACACAACATTTTGTTTCAATGTTTTTGAAAGTTTTAAATAGCATTTATTTTAATTTAAAAAAATCGAGTGCGCCTGGACCAGGTTCAACTAGCACTTTTCAATGCCATGGTGATTTTGCTCCTGGTGCATATGCTCCCTTTATTTAAAAACACTTTAAACATATTAAATTATAAAATCAAAATTTAAATGTTTGGCGTACATGTCAACATCGCACGTGTTCATGAAGTCATTTCAGGAAAAAACGAGTTATTATGTGGCTTGTGCAAAAAACATAAAAAAAATCTATGCTAAAATAAGGCTTTTTAGTAGACATTTATTTGTCTTTTTTGCACAGGCCACACAAATTATTATTTTACTATGAAACTATAAGTAATAACATAGAATGTGGAGATATACGAGCTAAATTGTTTCTCTGATTTTTTTAATATTTTGAAATTCGTTTTTTGGTAAAGGGAGCATATGCATGCACCTGGGATTAAAAGTGCATTTCCGCTTTTCAATCTACTACATAGTTCGTACCTCGTCTTTCTTTAGGCTGCTCATAGTGAAGAGTAACTTAGTCTAGTAACATATGTCATGTTACTAGTCTAAGTTACTATCACCATAGTGGGTAGTAATTTAGATGTGGTTACATGCAATGTGTTATTAATTATGTTTTTTTGCGAGTAAAAATGAACTTTATTAAGCAGGAGGGGTTACAAGTTGATCATGTTCTAGGGCCTCTAACACAACCTCAGTACCCGAACCTAACCAAAGATCAGTAAGGCGTTCCAACCTTGCATAATTTGCAAGATCATGACTAACCCTAACCTGCGATCGTTCCACTTTTACAAAAACACACTCATGCTCTTGATTACAAAGAGTTCTAATCTCCGACACCCAATGAAGAAAGGGTGATCTATCCTGCACAGAAGAATTAACGGCCTCTACCAACTGGGCGCAGTCGGTCTCTACTATTATAGGATGGGGACTGCGGTGAATCGCCAAGTCCAAACCCTCCACACAAGCTCGAATTAAGTTGTAGACTCATATTGCTTTGGGATGTGTGATGTTATGGTAACATAGCTAGTTACCACCTCACTCTCTTTTTCTTCTTTTATTGTCATGCCATGTCACTAAAATGCCTTGAAATATATGATGTTACCACCTATGTTATCCCCACTATGAGCAGTCTTACGGGAGAAAATTAATGGTCATGGAACAATACACCTCCTAGTACTATACCAGGTGACGTACGGTATACATGGACCGACCTAAACGGATGTCTGCCTGTCTCAGGATCCTTTTCCATCCCAAATTCAATTCGACGTAATCAACCCGTCACTGTATGGATGCCTCTCCGGCCCGCAGTGTCTGCAGCTTGGCACCGCACCGGCCATTGCCAGCATTCATGCTGCACTGTCCTCTTGAATTGTTGATGTGAACGGCAAGAAAAAGGTGGATGTGTTTCACGGTCACAGTGAGTGAGTCATGGACCGCATCTCCGCGTGCAACGAAACCATAGATAAACCGGTGATCATTGAGGATCGGAGGGCAAAGATGAGAGATATCTCATGGAAAGCGTATGTGCATCTCCGGTCCAGGAACTTGATGCACCCTCTAATAAGCAAGGTGGTCTAGCTAGACATCCAAAGTTAGACTTAAAATAGAGCAATTTGTGTCTTTAGTCGAAAAAAGTTATGCAGGGCAAAAGCTGTTGTATTTAGTGAAAGTCGAACAAAGGAACTCCCACTTATAAAAGGGCCTTATGCGGGTTAGGTAGAGTTTCCTCAAATTTGGCTCGTCAAATGTTGATGATGGTGAGTAATGCGGTGCAATTCCAGGAGGTCATGTGGCTACGGCCGGGATACTCCTTTAAGCGCGTCGCACTAGGATTTTTCATCGTCGTCGGAACAAACATGGCACTGTACGTAGTCTTGATTCTTGGTTAAAATTCCGTTTAAAGTTGATTTCTGTCAAATAATCATGGGCCAACATTTAGATCTAGGGTATGTGATACTTCTTAAGTTGATGGTATGTTGATCACTATCAACAATACACATTTCGGTGGAATTTGATTGGAATTTTTGGACATACTCCACGTATTCATCGTTTTGTGGTATGTAGTTCTGGTTCCGGTCTAAGTGGTTATGGAGACTCAAACTAGGTCTTACATTACAAGCTTTTATCAGATTTATATGTATGTTGGTTCCGCTTACCCTTACTAAAGATCACTGAGAAGGCATGTGTGGATACAAATGATACTTTTGTATTGAACATGACATAATTCAGCGCTTGGGTTTTCAGTGTGCTATGGCATGGGTTGCTTAGTATGTTGAACATTTACAATTTAATAACGTTGTCCACTTGATTTATTTTGTGGGTATTTATTTTTGGATGTGTCGGAACTTTATATCTGTTAATAAGAGAATGCTTGGTATTTTATGCAGGTATTTATCTTGTGTACAAGTTGGCTGGGATCATGAGGTTAATTTATTAGAGCGGTGACATAAAGAAAGTTGGTAGTGTTGAAATATGTTGTCTAGCTCTATCCATCGTCTTGGAGTTTTAGTTGCATTAGCTACTGCATGCAATTCAATAGAGACTAGTGTCATATCACAGAATTCATGTCCCATTTTGCTTCACTGGTATTTAGTTTCTTAGTGCATAGATTAGTGGTATGGCATACTAACTTTTTACTTGCTAGTATTCCAAGATTACAAATAAACACTATTTTTGAAAAGGATTTAACAACGGACGTCTTATCTTTGCCTCTATTTTCTTTGGAAAATTAACAATGACCTCGAGCTCATATTGATGCAGATCGCAACAGTTCGGAGTCTCTCGGTTTATCTACATACTCCCTCAATTTTTTCAAGTTTGATAAAAAAAAATTAGGAAATTTTTTAACAACGATAATACTACTAAAGACATTTAATATAAAATATACTTTATGATGATTTTTATACTATAGATTGTATATTGTAGATGTTAATATTTTTCCTGAATATTTATTCAAACTTTACAAAATTTGAGTTTTGTAAAACCTAGAATCCCAGTCTAATTAGTGAGGGCTGGTTCCTGCTGCATCGTCTTTCTTACCGAAAAACGTTAACGCCATAGAACAGCACTTGCTGACTTGCGACGAAGTATTTATAACAGGTGACGTACGGTATACATGGACCGACCTAGACGGATGTCTTGCCTCTCTCCGGATCCCAAATCAATTCGGACGTAATCAAGCCGTCAGTGTAGGGAACCCTCCCCGGCCCGCAGTGTCTGCTTGCAGCTTGGCACCGCTCGCCGTCCATTGCTGCCAGCGCTCATGCTTCACTGTCCTCTCGATGCGGACGTCGGGGAAAGACGGGTGAGCTTCACCGTCTCGGCGAGTGACTCATGGACCGCATCTACGCGTGTAACGAAACTATAGATACACCGGCGATCACTGGGGAGATCTGATGGAATCATGGAAAGCGCGGTGGTGTGCACGATCGGCCGGCGCACGAGGCCAAGCTAAAGTGGGCACGGTATCGATGCCCGCGGCGTTTAGGCAAGGGAATATAGCCACGACGGCGACGGCGCGAGCACGGGTTCCATCAGCCATGGCGCCTTTGCTTGTATATTGGCGTGATGTGACCCGAGCGCCGCTCGTAGCGTGCGCATGTGTCGCCTCTCCGGGCAATATCTCCCCGCGGCCACTGTTGGTTACATCGTGCAGCCGAGCTGTGTATATGATTGTACGATAACGTCTAGAAGAGTATCAAGGCACGAATGTAGGATGGCAGACTGGCAGTGGAGCTGATTTAGCCGGACAAAGATGTAGGTCCATTTTCCATATGATGACCATATCCAACTACTCACTTGTCGTCCGCTCGCAAAAATATTTATGGAGTGCAATTTCTGTATCCAGCGGTCAAAATTTCTATCCCTAGCAAGAGTATCAAGTAGCATTTTCAATGTCACTCAATCTATTAAAATCAGCGTCACAATCTAATAAATATACTCTTTTAGACGCTCTATGTACTACCTCCGTTCCGAAATATAAGCATTTTCTAGAAAGCTATATTCTAAAAATCTTATGTTCGAAATGGAGTTAATATTATATATTTTGTCCCGCAAACATCATAAAATGCTCAACACGTGGCGCTCGAGTGGTGCTAATGGCGGCTCCTTTGTGGCCTTACCTACTGTAAAGTGCATGTGCCGTTGTAGCTGAGCCGTTCAACGGTCCTACGGTTGTTGTGGAAGTCGTGTGGGCTTCATGGGCACCGCTTATGCTCTCGGTATACGTGTCGATGGGTGAACGCCTTGTTGTCCAGTTGTCTTTGTGCCTCTCAATTTCAACATCTTTATCAAAATTTACTAGTACCAAAACCTAATGTAATTAAGAGCCAACTAACCCGAAAAAAGTGTAATACAAAAGAAGGACCTATGGTGAAGTTATTTCTTTGCACCTTTTTTCGCAAGGATAGAGCACCGCGAATCTCTCTGTCGAGCGGTTCCTTTAACCCTAGCAAGGAGAAACGGGTATCTGTACGTATATGACATCCAACATAGCTCGCAAAGTAAATGTAAGTTGGACATACAGAACATGTATATGACAAATTCTATTATTTTAGTAACAGCAAACATTCTAGACATTTTATAAGGATAGTGTAAGCGCAGAGTGTAGGTGTTCTCACAGAAGATTAAATTTGGTTATTAAGGGAGTCTAATCATACATAATATATTGACACCTAGTTTCGCACGTGCACACATGTATTAAGATATAAAAAAAAATTCGAAGACAATGTTCCCGTCGTTAGTGAGACCACGACTTCATTTGTTGAATCTATACAACTCCGCTCTCTAGCAAACCTTCTTTGTTGTGCTGTACTCTCTGTTTCTAAAAAGGAAACTCTTGAAGTATATCATACATTTAAATGTATAATAGAGGCCTAAGAGCATCTCCAGTCGCGTCCCCCAAAGCGTCCTCCAAAGGGATTTGGGACGCGCTGGACAAAAAATGCGTTCCAGCCGCGTCCTCCAAAACCCATTTTTGTCCGGCGCGCCCCGATACGGTGTCCGGCGCCCCGAGCCCGTCCCCGTTCCACAGGGGACGCACCGGGGCGCGGACACACAGCGAGGCGGGGAGTGGCGGGGCCGACCCGTCAGCGGCACAATTAATTTAAACCTAAGGCGACGGAAGTTATTGGCGCGCAGCGACGGTGCAGTTCCCGCAGAGGGCGCAGCGACGCGTCCCGTCGCGCCTAGCTCTGCGTGCCGGTGTTAATGAGCGACACCGCTCATCCGCCTCCCTCCGGCCTATAAAAAGGGGCGCCTCTCGTCGTCCCTCTCACACACAAACCCTAGCACCTCTCTCCCAAACCCTAGCCGCCACCATCTCTCAACAAGACTCGCCGCTATGTCTGGTAGAGGCGGAGGCCGACCTCGCGGCCGCGGCCGTGGTCGTGGTTGTGGTCGTGGCCGCGGCATAGCTGAACGATCGCCGTCGCCTCCCGCGCCGTCGTCTTCATCGTCGGAGATGGACGTGGAGCCGGACGCGCTGTTCGAGTTCGTCCTCGTCCTCAAGGGCGACCCGCGCGGCATCCAGAGGCTGCCGGACTCCTTCGCCGAGTACGTCGGCGGCGTACGCCCGCGCAAGATGCATCTGCGGGAGGCTTCGTGCGGCTACTACCGGTGGATCGTCGACGCGATCTACGACGCGCGCGGCAAGATGTACCTCAACATCGGCTGGGAGAAGTTCGCGCGCCACCACAGCCTCGAAGCCGGCTTCATCCTCCCGTTCTCCTACTTGGACAACAGGGACATGAGCGTCAAGGTCTTCGACGAGAGGCGCTGCCGCCGGGAAATAAAAATGCAAAAAAAAAGTATTTTTAATATTTGGGGGCGGCGTTTGGGGGACGCGGCTGGGGAGCGACGTCCCCCAAACGCGGCACGAACAAAACACGTCCCCCAAACGCTCAATCCGGCGCGGTTCGGGAGACGCTTTGGGGGACGCGGCTGGAGATGCTCTAAGGAATGAGTACACATATGAATTATTCTTTTTACAAAACTATTTGGAGAGAAAAATATAAGATGAAGTAAAATACCTTAAAAGAAACAAATCATTCAGGTATCCTTCCTTTGAGAAAAGAAGAAGAAATATTTGGGGAAGAGAATATATTCTCTACCCAAACCAATGTATCTGTATAATTGATGATGATTCACAGGTGTGCCCCTCTTTATCTGTCTGCTTGATAGAATGCAGAATGCTATCCGCCTCTATCAAATCATAGGTCATCCAGGGCTATTCGGAAGCTAATATTCCTGTGACATTTGTGGCAATATTTTACTAAAGAACTTTTAAAAGGTGTTATAGCTATAGTCCGAAAACATGTAAGTGCTTTGTGACACGAGAGAAGGATATAATCCCAAGAATTAAACTAGTTTGCATTTGAAACAAAAAATAAAACATGCTAGGTTGTTGAACTTCTGTTGTATACATAGAGAGTATTCAGAACTCATCCTACAAAACTTATGGGGCATGACCGCATGATGCATGTGCATGATACTGAACAAACAATTATTCCACGAACGTTGTGCAAGCTTATAAAAGTGTGGAGTTAGCCTCCAGGATCTGGACCCTCTTAGACTGAGTGAGACATCTAACAAAGTTTAGTCCCTAATGCTTGTTAGAGTATGTAATACTGTACGTGTACAGTGTACGGAGTAGTACTCCGACCGTACATGTACCTCCTTTGTATGGCCACGTAGGGGGCTTTTCCCTGCATATATAACATGCAACCGATGGCCCGAAAGGGTACGCATCGTTTCACTAAAATCAACATGGTATCAGAGCGGGCCTGTTCCCTCTAGCTGCCAAAACCCCAAGCCTAAAACACCTCTGCCGCCACAGCCCTGTCGCCTCCGCCTTGTGCCGCCGCCGCTCCATCTGTCGCCGTCGCCTACAACCAAACCAAGACATTACCGCAGCCATAGCCGCAGCTCACCATTGCCACCGCCGCAAACCAAAACCAAGCCAAAACATAAAAACAAGCCAAAACCTAAAACTCTAGCCGCCGCCAATGTCCTCTACAGCCGCCGCCGCTCAAGACCACAACTGTTCAAACCAAAACCAGATGTTGCCGCCGCCTCCTTCAAAACCTAGAAAAAACACAAACCCACGTCATCGCCGCGTACTGTCGCCGTCGCGCCATTCTGGTGGCCTCCTCAACATCGATGTCCGCCACCTCCCTTGCCGCTGCCCTCGGCTCGCCACTGTCGCAGCCCCTGATGCATGAGAACGCGCTCGTTTGGAAGGCTTTGGTGATCCCCGCGCTGCACGTTGCCCGTGTCCTTGACCTCGTTCTAGTCAACGACAAGGAGCCTGAGGAATTCCTCGAGATCGAGGATATAAACAAGAAGAAGGTCACCATGGCCAACCCAGAATACAAGACGTGGATCTCCTGCGACCAGCAGGTGCTACGGTGGCTCCTCAACGCCCTCTCGCCGAATGTGCTTGCCCATGTTCTAGACCTTGACAACTCGGCCACTGTCTGGGCGGCACTCAATGCTCATTTTCGGCTCAGTCCAAGACTCGGGTCCAGCAACCCTGTTCGGCCCTCAACGACACATGCAAGAATGATCTCTCCGCCGACAAATATTTCGCCAAGATGAAGTGCATCGCCTCCAAGCTTGCCGCTGCAGGGAAGCCTCTATATGATGACGAGCTCGTCAACTACGTCCTCCATGGTCTCGGCAGCCACTAGGCCCACTACAACAACCTTCGCACTGTTGTCAATGCCGACCCAGGTATTACCATTGATGATCTACTTGTTCAGGTTCAGGCGTTCGACCGTCTCCACAAAAACGACGACACCAGCTTCACCTCCTCTGCCAACGTGGCTTGCCGCGACTCTCGCCCACGCAGGAGGACACTCGCTGACGCTAGGAGGACCACCGTCCCCGATAGGACGAGCGGCCACGCTACGACAACCGCCCACACCATGCGGGCTTCTCCCTTTCCGCGTGCCATTGCATGAGCTTTGCTTCCTTAGGGTTTACGAAATACCGCTACAGCCGGGGAGTGATAGAAAAGTACCAGACAACTTTTCGAGGAACTTTCTTGTTCCCTCTCTTGTACAGTCCTTGGTCGCACACCGGACATGTGGTTCTGTCCTTGTACTCATCTCGATAAAATGCACAATCATTGATGCATGCGTGGTACTTTACGTGCGGTAGGTCGAGTGGCAAACTATTATCTTGGCCTCGTCGATACTTGTTGGCAATGTGTTGTCCTTGGGAAGACGAGCGTGCCAGGATTTCATGTTATCGCTGAAGCTGTTGTCGGTCCATTTGTGTTCCGCCTTCATCTCCAGACACTCGAGCGTTACACTCAAGCGTGTATCCTCGGGCCGGCACCCAGGATACAATGGAGTCATCCCGTCTACGTCCATTTGCGCCGGATTGGCTTTAGATTTGGCGTTGCTCATGTCCTTCAGGAGCAGTTCTTGAACATGAGGGTCCCGCAAGGCCGACGTTAGTGGCGTCTGCGTGTTCTCGGCTTCTCCACCACCATCTGCTCCGGCATCATCGTCTCCTTCATCGGCCTCTCCTTCCTCATGATGAACACCATGTTCGGGAGACTCTTCGTCTTCTCGCTCGATGTCGGCCTCTTCTTCATGACCAACATTTGCCGTCGGCTCCTCATTGAAGCCGAGCATGAAACCGGGCCTGAGCAGGTGTTCCTCCAGTTGTCTAGAATCATGTTCGATCCACTGCCGGAGTCCTTATTTTCGACATGGACATCTTATCAGGGTCCTGTTGTTCCTAACCATGTCGGCCTTCGCGTTCACCATGTATCTAACCACTTGGCCTTCCCTCATATGGACGACCAGGTTGCCTACGCGTCATACATAGAGCAAAAGGGAGTTAATTAGAACCACACACACCATGCACAAACACACATGCATGCATGATCGCCGGAAAATTTTGGCATGACCTATCCTAAAAGTAGGACATATGGCTAGTGCAAAAAAATTGCCGAAATAGAAATGAATCAACATTTTGGCAAACATACATGCAACACGCCGGCACAAACCAACAACACCAACAACACAAATAAGTTGTCGGGGGGAAGACCCCGGGTAGGGCAATGGACGCGGAGCGGCCGGCTTGAGGACGGCCGGCTCGCGGCAAAGGCCGGCTGAGCAGCCGGCTGGAGCCGTGGCCGGCTGCCTCGGAAGACGGCCGGCTCTAAGTCCTGGTCGGCCTGGCTGCGGCCTTCAACGCTGTAGCTGGGCCGGCTTCTACAAGCCATATCCGACTGGGGTTTGTACCTCAGACCGACTCGAGGCTGGCGAGTCTTGCACCGGAAGGAACGGCTGGGTGATCCGGGTTCAAAGGTCCACGCTGACCTCATCTCCCGCAAAGTACGGGGCACTGTAGAGCAGCAGTGCCACGCGCCGGACAGGCCATCATGGCGTACGTCGGACCGTACGCGCTACAGAGCATGATGGCGACAACGACACCACCTCGCCATGCCGCTGACCTAAGAAGGCGGATGGGACGTGCCACAACGCTCAACGGCTCCCTGATGTCAGCACCTCGGGAAGGAGCGGGAGCCGGCCAAGCCGGCCACTAGACTATAGGGACTTAAATGTAAAGTACCGGTGCCTATATAAGCCGGGCTACCCCCCTCGTGCGGGGGACGATCGATCACTTCTCATTCACTAGGCTTAGCGCTGCCCTGTGAGAGAGACTTTCGTCTACCTTAGCCTCCCAGGAGCAGCCGGATATACAGCTCAAGGAGCACCATTGTACTGTGTTACTATCATATACACTCATAGCAGGAGTAGAGGTGTTACCTCCATCGGAGGGCCTCGAACCTGGGTACGTCGCCGTGTCGCTCGTGCCCATACCCGCATCCGGATACCGCCGTGAGACCACTTAGGAACCACTTCGATTAGCCACCCTATGGCATATGTCATGACGATACCACGACATTTGGCGCCCACCGTGGGGCCTTCAGCGTCCGCGGCCGGTGTCTTCATCCGGACGGGCCTCACCACCACCACCGGCGAGCGGGTCACTTGGCTTGATCGGAGATTCGGCCCTCGCTGCGTCAGCGACAACGGCTGCTTCGCCGACCGGCCATTCCTGCCGGCGGCAACATCATCAGCTTCGGCGGCTTCGACGTCTACGTCGCCACCGTCGCACCACCGCGCTACCCGCGCGAGATCGTGCGCTGTGCAAGCCCTCCCCCGGAGCCGGCGCCAGCCTCACCGCCGGCCCCTGCATCATGCGGAGGTCATGGCCACCGGCGACGCGCGGGGCCAAGTCCGCACGCGTCCGTGGGCCCGTGCTGGAGCGCGGCCGCGCCGGCGCATCCGCCTCGGGCGCAAGGCGCCGCCACCACCGTCCCGGAAGTCCGGGCAAGCTGAGCACCCCGCTCACGCCTGGCGCCGACCCCACCACCATCGAGGCAGATCTGGAGGAGCACCGCCAGCTCCTCCTCAAGCAAACAGAAGAACTGGCTGCCGCAAAGCGCCAGTGGGAAATCACCCAGCGCGAGTTCAACCGCGCCCACGGCCTCACTCCAGGCGGCGACGACCCTAGCCGAGCCGGCCAGATCCGCCGCAGGGGCCGTGACCTGGGCGCCGAGATCGCCCGAGACGGCGCCCCCTCGCCGGCTCCGTCCGCGGAGCAACCCGTCTACAACACCCCCGACAAGAACATGCTCGCGGCTGAAGCTGCCGCGGAAGAGCTGCACCGCCTTGAAGGCGTAGAGTTACGCCGCCAAACTGAGCGGGTGACTGAGCTGCTGAAGGCGGCCAACCGGCTGGCCAAAGACCCCAGGTACGCCCATGCCCCCAGAGCTTCTCACGCTCGTGGCGCTGCAGGCAACGACAGGGACGGCCCGAGGGACACGGCCGAGTCCGCCTCCCCGCACCAAGCCGGCACCGGGACTCCCGGAACACCCACGCAAGTTCCAGCCGCACAAGCCGGCCGCCCGGTGGCAACAGCGGCCGCAGCCGGCCACCATCAAGCCGGCGTGATGAAGAATAATACGAGAGGCCGTCCACCATCAAGCACCGCGCGGCTCCGGAAGCCAGTGGCCAGCGCCAGCCGGCCCAATCCCGGCTGGGCCCGCGCATCAAGCCAACCGACGCCAGAGATCGCCTCGACCGGCTGGTCGAATCCCGCATCGCGGAAGCCAGCCAGCCCCAAGTGCTTTGGGCCGCGGATCCTCAACGAGCCCATGATCGACGGCTTCCAGCCCCCCGCGACACGCCCAAGTACGACGGCACGGCCAAGCCGGAGGACTGGCTGCAGGACTACTCCACCGCAGTCGGCATCGCCAAAGGCAACAAGCGCTGGGCGTGCGCTACTCCCCTCATGCTCGGCTCCGCCCGCACGTGGCTCAACAACCTGCCGGCGCATACGGCTGGCTCGACTTCGAGGAGGCCTTCATCAGCAACTTCACCGGCACCTACCGGCCCGTCGCCCCCAACGCTTGAGATGTGCAAGCGGGCCCGGACGAGACGGACCGTGCATACCTGACGCGCTGGTGCGAAATGCGCAACTCCTGCGAGGGCGTGCACGAGATCCAGGTTGTCGGCTTCTTCATGGCCGGCTGCCGGCCTAACACCATGCTGTGGCACAAGCTGCGCCGCAGCGAGCCCAAGACGATGGCTGCCCTGATGGCCATCGCAGACAAGTACGCGCTGGCTGAGGATGCCAGCAGCACGCCGGCTGAGATTTCGCCGGCTCCATCCAGGCGGGACAACAACAAGCCGGCCGAGCACAAGCCGGCCGAGGGCGGCCACCACGGCAGCCGGCGGGACAACTACCGCGGCAAGAGGCACAGCGACCAGCCGGACCGCCGGTACGGCTCCGCCCATGTGGCAGCCGTGTCGGACCACGCGGCGGCGGCAGCCGGCGCCAGGAAGGCGAAGTACACCTTTGAGCAGATGCTCGACTCGCCGTGCAAGTACCACAGCGGCAAGAACCCCTCCAACCACAAGCGACTGCCACTTCATGAAAGCGGCCGGCCACCTCCCACCTCCACCCCCCCCCCCCCGGCGCGGGCGGGTGGCCAAGCCGGCGCAGAAGCCAACAACCTCGAGCACCACGAGGCTAACCAAGTGCACCATGGTGGCCGGTACCTGGCTGAGGATGCCACCTACATCATCTTCACCACCGAGCCGGAGGACAGAACGAGCCAACAGCGCCGTTCCCTCGAAGTCAACGCGGTCATGCCGCCGGTCCCCCAGTACCTAAACTGGTCGAGCAGGCCATCACTTTTGATCGCCGCGACACACCGGCTGTCCTGCCAAAGCCGGGCAGCTACGCCATGGTCCTCGACCCCACCATTGGCACAAGCCGGCGCAGCGTGCGTTTTTCGCGCGTCCTCATCGATGGCGGCAGGCATCAACATCCTCTACCGCGACACCGCCGCAAGCTGGGCATTCAGGAGGCCGAGCTGCGCCCCCCCCCACCGTCTTCCACGGCATCGTGCCAGGCCACTCGTGCCAGCCGATTGGCCGGATCACGCTGGCGGTCATGTTCGGCAAGCCGGACAACTTCCGCACGGAGAACGTCGAGTTCGAGGTGGTGGACCTCGTCAGTCCCTACCACGCGCTCCTGGGCAGGCCGGCCCTGACCAAGTTCATGGCGGTGCCCCACTATGGGTACCTGAAGATGAAGCTGCCGGGCCCTAAGGGGTCATTACCGTAGCCGGCGATTACCGTCGCTCTATGGAGTGCGCCACCCAGAGCTCGAAGATGGCCCAGACGCTGGTCATAGCTGCCGAGAAGCAGCTCATCGCGACGCCGTCGCCATGGCCAAGGCCGCGCAGTCGGGCATGCCGGCTGTGGGCAACCCGGCTGGGACGACTCACTTCCAGCCGACCAACGACACCAAGAAGATCGACCCGGCCCAGCCGGACAAGTTCGTCACCATCGGTGCCGGCTTGAGCAGCAAATAGGAAAGCGAGCTCACCATCTTCCTCCGTGAGAATCGGGACATCTTCGCATGGTCTCCAAGGGACATGCCGGGTGTGCCGAGGGAGTTGGCTGAGCACCACCTCCACGTCAGGCCAGAAGCGAAGCCGGTGAAGCAGCCCCTCAGGCGCTTCGCCGAAGAACGAAGGAAGGCCATCGGTGAAGAGATCGCCGGCTCCTAGCGGCTTCATCATGGAAGTGCGCACCCGGACTGGTTGGCAAACCCAGTCCTGGTCCTGAAGAAGAACGGCTCCTGGCGCATGTGTATCGACTACACCAGCCTCAACAAGGCGTGCCCGAAGGACCCCTTCCCCTGCCGCGCATAGATCAAGTCATAGACTCGAGTGCCGGCTGTGAACTGTTGTCTTTCTTAGATGCCTACTCAGGCTACCACCAGATTCCTTTGAATCCGGCTGATCAAATAAAGACTTCGTTCATTACCCCGTATGGGGCTTACTGCTACACGACTATGCCGTTCGGCTTGAAAAATGCAGGCGCCACCTACCAAAGGTGCATGCAAAAGTGTTTGCAGGATCAAATCGGCAGAAATGTTCACGCCTACGTGGATGATGTCGTTGTAAAAACCAAGGAGATGCCTACCCTCCTTGATGACTTGAGAGAAACCTTCACCAATCTGCGAAGATTCCGGATGAAGTTGAACCCGGCCAAGTGCACTTTCGGCGTGCCGTCGGCCAGCTCCTGGGCTACCTCGTCTCTCAGCGAGGAATCGAAGCCAACCCGGAGAAGATCGTGCCATTGAGAAGATGGAGCCGCAGTGCCTCACGGACGTCCAGAAGTTCACCGGATGCCTGGCCTCCTTGAGCCGCTTCGTCGGCCGGGGGGGAGAAGGCACTGCCCCTGTACCAGTTGCTCAAGAAGACAAACTCCTTCAGCTGGACGCCGCAGGATGAAGCCTTCCGCGACCTAAAGCGCATGCTCTCGACTGCGCCTGTCTTGGCATCGCCGGCTTGCAGAGCCGATGCTGTTGTACATCGCAGCCACCAATCGAGTGGTTAGCGTTGTCCTGGTGGTGGAGCGCAAAGAGCCGGCAAGGAGCAGCCGGTCCAGCGCCCAGTCTATTACCGAGTGAAGTGCTTTCCCAGTCAAAGCAAAATTACCCCCACTACCAGAAGGTCACCTATGGCGTGTACATGGCGGCCAAGAAGCTCAAGCACTACTTCCAAGAGCACCCCATCAAGGTGGTGGCCACAGCGCCCTTGGCGGAAATCATCGGCAGCAAAGACGCCAACGGCCGGGTCGCCAAGTGGGCGCTGGAGCTGGCGGCCCATGCTATCCAATACGAGCCAAGAACAACCATCAAGTCGCAGATCCTAGCCGACTTCTTCGTCGACTGGGCCGAGATGCAATACCTGCCTTTGTGCCGGACTCCACGCACTGGAAGTTACACTTCGACGGCTCGAAAATGCGCACCGGCTTGGGAGCCAGAGTCGTGATCACCTCTCCTAAGGGGGACAGGCTGGACTACGTCCTGCAGATCCACTTCGCCGCATCCAACAATGTGGCGGAGTATGAAGCGCTCATCCATGGGCTCAAGCTGGCCAAGGAAATAGGTGTCCGTTGCATTCTCTGCTTCGGCGACTCCGACTTGGTCATCCAGCAGGCGTCTGGCGACTGGGACGCGAAGGATGCCAACATGGCGTCATACCGCTTCCATGTTCAGCAGCTAGCCGGCTTCTTCGAGGGCTGCGAATTTCACCATGTGCCGAGGGCCAACAACAAGGCGGCTGACGCCCTATCCAAGATAGGCTCAACCCGGCAGGCAATCCCGCCGGGTGTGGCCCTGCAGCATGCGCAAGCCATCCATCACTCCATCCCCAGTCGGATTCCATATTCGTGCCGGCTGACCCGGGGGCTTCACAGTCAAACCCGGGGCTTCGCAGTCAAAGTCGGGGCTTCTCAGCCAAACTCGCCGGCTCCACACCGAACCCGGGGGCTTCTCAGCCAAACCCGGGGGCTAATCAGCCTAAGACGGGTGCTTATCGGCCAAACCCGCCGGCTCTACAGCCGAACCCGGCGACCATGCAGTCGAACCCGGAAGCTCCGAAGATGGAGGCCCTGATGGTCAGCGTATTCGAGATAAAATGCGTACCATCATGGGCACAAGAATTCCTCTCCTACCTCACTGATGGTGTGTGATACGTCTCCAACGTATCGATAATTTCTTATGTTCCATGCTACTTTATTGATGATACCTACATGTTTTATGCACATTATATGTCATATTTATGCATTTTCTGGAACTAACCTATTAACGAGATGCCGAAGAGCCGTTCTGTTCTGCTGTTTTTGGTTTCAGAAATCCTAGTAAGGAAATATTTCGGAATTGGACGAAATCTTCGCCAGGGTCCTATTTTTGCAGAGCTTCAGAAGACCGAAGAGGGAAGGAAGTGGGGCCACGAGGTGGCCACACCATAGGGCGGCGCGGCCCAGGCCCTGGCGCGCCGGCCTGGTGTGGCCCTCGCGCCGCCTCGACCTCCTTTCGCCTACTTAAAGCCCCGTCGCGAAACCCCGACGAGAGCCACGATACGGAAAACATTCGAGACGCCGCCGAATCCCATCTCGGGGGATTCAGGAGATCGCCTCCGCACCCTGCCGGAGAGGGGATTCATCTCCGGAGGACTCTTCATCGCCATGGTCGCCTCCGGAGTGATGAGTGAGTAGTTCACCCCTGGACCATGGGTCCATAGCAGTAGCTAGATGGTCGTCTTCTCCTTGTTGTGCTTCATTGTTGGATCTTGTGAGCTGCCTAACATGATCAAGATCATCTATATGTAATTCTATATGTTGTGTTTGTCGGGATCCGATGGATAGAGAATACTATGTTATGGTGATTATCAATCTATTGTTTATGTGTTGTTTATGATCTTGCATGCTCTCCGTTATTAGTAGAGGCTCTGGCCAAGTTTTTGCTCTTAACTCCAAGAGGGAGTATTTATGCTCGATAGTGGGTTCATGCCTTCATTGACACCTGGGACAGTGACAGAAAGTTCTAAGGTTGTGATGTGTTGTTGCCACTAGGGATAAAACATTGATTCTATGTCTAAGGATGTAGTTGTCGATTACATTACGCACCATACTTAATGCAATTGTCTGTTGCTTAGCAACTTAATACTGAATGGGGTTCGGATGATAACATAAAGGTGGACTTTTTAGGCATAGATGCAGTTGGATGGCGATCTATGTACTTTGTCGTAATGCCCAATTAAATCTCACTATATTTATCATATCATGTACATGCATTGTTATGCCCTTCTCTATTTGTCAATTGCCCGACTGTAATTTGTTCACCCAACATGCTTTTATCTTATGGGAGAGACACCTCTAGTGACTGTGGACCCCGGTCCTATTCTTTACATAGCATACAATCTCAATTGTGTTTTACTGTTTTCTTGCAAACAATCATCTTCCACTCGATACGTTTAATCCTTTGTTACAGCAAGCCGGTGAGATTGACAACCTCACTGTTTCGTTGGGGCAAAGTACTTTGGTTTTGTTGTGCAGATTCCACGTTGGCGCGGAATCCCTGTTGTTGCGCCGCATCACATTTCGCCACCATCAACCTTCAACGTGCTTCTTGGCTCCTCCTGGTTCGATTCAACCTTGGTTTCTTTCTGAGGGAAAACTTGTGCGCATCATACCTTCCTCTTGGGGTTCCCAACGGACGTGTACATTTACGCGCATCAAGCCTGTTTTCTGGCGCCGTTGCCGGGGAGATCAAGACACGCTGCAAGGGGAGTCTCCACTTCTCAATCTCTTTACTTTGTTTTTGTCTTGCTTTATTTTATTTACTACTTTGTTTGCTGCACTAAATCAAAATACAAAAAAATTAGTTGCTACTTTTACTTTATTTACTGTCTTGCTCTCTATATCAAAAACACAAAAAAATTAGTTACTTGCATTTACTTTATCTAGTTTGTTTTATTTACCGTTGCTAAAATGAATACTCCTGAAAATACTAAGTTGTGTGACTTCACAAATGCAAATAATAATGATTTCCTATGCACACCTATTGCTCCACCTGCTACTACAGCAGAATTCTTTGAAATTAAACCTGCTTTACTAAATCTTGTCATGAGAGATCAATTTTCTGGTGTTAGTTCTGATGATGCTGCTGCCCATCTCAATAATTTTGTTGAACTTTGTGAAATGCAAAAGTATAAGGATGTAGATGGTGATATTATTAAATTGAAAGTGTTTCCTTTCTCATTAAGAGGAAGAGCTAAAGATTGGTTGCTATCTTTGCCTAAGAATAGTATTGATTCATGGACTAAATGTAAAGATGCTTTTATTGGTAGATATTATCCTCCCGCTAAAATTATATCTTTGAGAAGTAGCATAATGAATTTTAAGCAATTAGATACTGAACATGTTGCTCAAGCATGGGAGAGAATGAAAACTTTGGTAAAGAATTGCCCAACCCATGGACTGACTACTTGGATGATCATCCAAACCTTCTATGCAGGACTAAATTTTTCTTCGCGGAATTTATTGGATTCAGCTGCTGGAGGTACCTTTATGTCCATCACATTGGGGGCGGCTACAAAACTTCTTGATGATATGATGATAAATTACTCTGAATGGCACACGGAAAGAGCTCCACAAGGTAAGAAGGTAAATTCTGTTGAAGAAACCTCTTCCCTGAGTGATAAGATTGATGTGATTATGTCTATGCTTGTGAATGGTAGATCTAATGTTGATCCAAATAATGTTCCTTTAGCTTCATTGGTTGCTCAAGAAGAAAATGTTGATGTGAATTTCATTAAAAACAATAATTTCAACAACAATGCTTATAGGAACAACTCTGGTAATAACTATAGGCCATATCCTGCTAGTGGTAATGATTATGGTAGATATGAGGAAAGGATGCTAGAAATTGAAAGGTCCACTAAAAACTTTATGCAATCACAATATGAGCAAAATCAATTGTTTACTAAAACTATGAATGAACAATCTACCTTGTTGAAAAATATAGGAAATCAACTTGAAAACTTGAATAGGGAGATTTCTGGTCTGCAAACTAAAATTTCAAATGCTGAAACCCGAATCTCATACATGTCCGCATCACAATCCTCTTTAATTAATAAAATGGCTGCTAAACCTGATGATATTGATAATAAGATTACTACTGCAAATGCCATCCAAGTTAGAATTAATGAGAATATAAGATTAATGGCTGAACTGCGTGCTAGGTGGGATAGAGAAGAAAATGAAAAACTAGCTAAAGAGAATAATGTAGCTAAAGTTTGGACTATTACCACCACTAGTAATGCTAATTCTTCACATGTTGCTGCACCTCCTACTATTAATGGTAAAATAATTGGTGTTGGCAATGTTTCTACTCCTAGTGCAAAGCGTACAAAACTGCCTGAAATTGCTAAAACTGCTGCTTGTGATAAAACTGCTGAAATTTTTTCCAACCTTGGGAACAATGATCCAATTGCTGTAGCTCATAATGATTTAGACTTTGATGATTGCCACATCTCTGAAGTTATAAAGTTCTTACAAAAACTTGCTAAAAGTCCTAATGCTAGTGCTATAAATTTAGCCTTTACAAAACATATTACAAATGCTCTCATAAAAGCTAGAGAAGAGAAACTAAAACTTGAAACTTCTATTCCTAGAAAGTTAGAAGATGGTTGGGAGCCCATCATTAAAATGAAATTCAATGACTTTGAATGTAATGCTTTATGTGATCTTGGTGCAAGTATTTCTGTTATGCCTAAAAAGATTTATGATATGCTTGACTTGCCACCATTGAAGAATTGTTATTTGGATGTTAATCTTGCCGATAATGTTAAAGAGAAACCTTTGGGGAGGATTGATAATGTGCGCATTACGGTTAACAATAACCTTGTCCCCGTTGATTTTGTTGTCTTGGATATCGAATGCAATGCATCTTGTCCTATTGTGTTGGGAAGACCTTTTCTTCGAACCGTTGGTGCTGTTATTGATATGAGGGAAGGTAATATTAAATATCAATTTCCTCTCAAGAAAGGTATGGAACACTTCCCTAGAAAGAGAATGAAGTTGCCTTTTGATTCTATTATTAGAACAAGTTATGATGTTGATGCTTCTACTCTCGATGTTACTTGATTTGCACTTTCTGCGCCTAGCTGAAAGGCGTTAAAGAAAAGCGCTTATGGGAGACAACCCATGTTTTTACTACAGCAATTTTTGTTTTGATGAGTCTTGGAAGTTGTTTACTACTGTAGCAACCTCTCCTTATCATGTTTTTGTGCCAAGTAAAGTTTCCATGTCAAAGTTGATGTTATATTTGGGATCGCTGCGCAGAAACAGCATTGCTGTCTGTCACGAATCTGGGCACAGGTCTCTGTAGAAAATTCGAAAAAATCTGCCAATTTATGAGCGTGATCCTCAGATATGTACGCAACTTTCATTAGTTTTGAGTTTTTCCATTTGAGCAAGTCTGGTGCCAGCTTTAAATTCGTCTTTACGGACTGTTCTGTTTTTGACAGATTCTGCCTTTTATTTCGCATTGCCTCTTTTGCTATGTTGGATTTATTTCTTTGATCCATTAATGTCCAGTAGCTTTATGCAATGTCCAGAAGTGTAAAGAATGATTGTGCCACCTCTGAACATGTGAATTATTAATTGTGCACTAACCCTCTAATGAGTTTGCTTGAAGTTTGGTGTGAAGGAAGTTTTCAAGGGTCAAGAGAGGAGTATGATATACTATGATCAAGAGGAGTGAAAGCTCTAAGCTTGGGGATGCCCCGTGGTTCACCCCTGCATATTTTAAGAAGACTCAAGCGTCTAAGCTTGGGTATGCCCAAGGCATCCCCTTCTTCATCGACAACATCATCAGGTTCCTCCCCTGAAACTATATTTTTATTCAATCACATCTTGTATTCTTTGCTTGGAGCGTCGGTTTGTTTTTGTTTTTGTTTGAATAAAATGGATCCTAGCATTTACTTTGTGGGAGAGAGACACGCTCCGCTGTTGCATATGGACAAATATGTCCTTAGGCTTTACTCATAATGTTCAAGGCGAAGTTTCTTCTTCGTTAAATTGTTATATGGTTGGAATTGGAAAATGCTACATGTAGTAATTCTAAAATGTCTTGGATAATGTGATACTTGGCAATTGTTGTGCTCATGTTTAAGCTCTTGCATCATATGCTTTGCACCCATTAATGAAGAAATACATAGAGCTTGCTAAAATCTGATTTGCATATTTGGTCTCTCTAAGGTCTAGATAATATCTAGTATTGAGTTTTGAACAACAAGGAAGACGGTGTAGAGTCTTATAATGTTTACAATATGTCTTTTATGTGAGTTTTGCTGCACCTGTTCATCCTTGAGTTTGCTTCAAATAACCTTGCTAGCCTAAACCTTGTATCGAGAGGAATACTTCTCATGCATCCAAAATCCTTGAGCCAACCACTATGCCATTTGTGTCCACCATACCTACCTACTACATGGTATTTCTCCGCCATTCCAAAGTAAATTGCTTGAGTGCTACCTTTAAAATTCCATCATCCACCTTTGCAATATATAGCTCATGGGACAAAATAGCCTTAAAAACTATCGTAGTATTGAATATGTACTTATGCACTTTATCTTTTATTAAGTTGCTTGTTGTGCGATAACCATGCTTCTGGGGAACGCCATCAACTATTGTTGAATATCATGTGAGTTGCTATGCATGTCCGTCTTGTCTGAAGGATCTATCATTTTAGTGGTTGGAGCATGCAAAATTGTTAGAGAAGAACATTGGGCCGCTAACTAAAGCCATGAATCATGGTGGAAGTTTCAGTTTGGACATATATCCTCAATCTCATATGAGAATAATAATCATTGCTACATGCTTATGCATTTAAGAGGAGTCCATTATCTGTTGTCCATGTTGTCCCGGTATGGATGTCTAAGTTGAGAATAATCAAAAGCGAGAAATCCAAAATGCGAGCATTCTCCTTAGACCTTTGTACAGGCGGCATGGAGGTACCCCTTTGTGACACTTGGTTGAAACATGGCATGCAAAGATCCGGTAGTCCAAGCTAAGTAGGACAAGGTGCGGGCACTATTAGTATACTATGCATGAGGCTTGCAACTTGTAAGATATAATTTACATAACTCATATGCTTTATTACTACCGTTGACAAAATTGTTTCATGTTTTCAAAATAAAAGCTCTAGCACAAATACAGCAATCGATGCTTTCCTCTTTGAAGGACCTTTCTTTTACTTTTATTGTTGAGTCAGTTTACCTATCTCCTTCCACCTTAAGAAGCAAACACTTGTGTGAACTGTGCATTGATTCCTACATACTTGCATATTGCACTTGTTATATTACTTTATGTTGACAATATCCATGAGATATACATGTTATAAGTTGAAAGCAACCGCTGAAACTTAATCTTCCTTTGTGTTGCTTCAACACCTTTACTTTGATTTATTGCTTTATGAGTTAACTCTTATGCAAGACTTATTGATGCTTGTCTTGAAGTACTATTTATGAAAAGTCTTTGCTTTATGATTCACTTGTTTACTCATGTCATTACCTTTGTTTTGATCGCTGCATTCATTACATATATTTACAAATAGTATGATCAAGATTATGATGGCATGTCACTTTAGAAATTATCTTTGTTATCGTTTTACCTGCTCGGGACGAGCAGAACTAAGCTTGGGGATGCTGATACGTCTCCAACGTATCGATAATTTCTTATGTTCCATGCTACTTTATTGATGATACCTACATGTTTTATGCACATTATATGTCATATTTATGCATTTTCTGGAACTAACCTATTAACGAGATGCCGAAGAGCCAGTTGCTGTTTTCTGCTGTTTTTGGTTTCAGAAATCCTAGTAAGGAAATATTTTCGGAATTGGACGAAATCTTCGCCCAGGGTCCTATTTTTGCACGGAGCTTCCAGAAGACCGAAGAGGGAAGGAAGTGGGGCCACGAGGTGGCCACACCATAGGGCGGCGCGGCCCAGGCCCTGGCCGCGCCGGCTGTGGTGTGGGCCTCGCGCCGCCTCGACCTACCCTTTCGCCTACTTAAAGCCCCGTCGCGAAACCCCCGTACCGAGAGCCACGATACGGAAAACCTTCAGAGAGCCGCCGCCGCAATCCCATCTCGGGGATTCAGGAGATCGCCTCCGGCACCCTGCCGGAGAGGGGATTCATCTCCCGGAGGACTCTTCATCGCCATGGTCGCCTCCGGAGTGATGAGTGAGTAGTTCACCCCTGGACCATGGGTCCATAGCAGTAGCTAGATGGTCGTCTTCTCCTTGTTGTGCTTCATTGTTGGATCTTGTGAGCTGCCTAACATGATCAAGATCATCTATATGTAATTCTATATGTTGTGTTTGTCGGGATCCGATGGATAGAGAATACTATGTTATGGTGATTATCAATCTATTGTTTATGTGTTGTTTATGATCTTGCATGCTCTCCGTTATTAGTAGAGGCTCTGGCCAAGTTTTTGCTCTTAACTCCAAGAGGGAGTATTTATGCTCGATAGTGGGTTCATGCCTTCATTGACACCTGGGACAGTGACAGAAAGTTCTAAGGTTGTGATGTGCTGTTGCCACTAGGGATAAAACATTGATTCTATGTCTAAGGATGTAGTTGTCGATTACATTACGCACCATACTTAATGCAATTGTCTGTTGCTTAGCAACTTAATACTGAATGGGGTTCGGATGATAACCTGAAGGTGGACTTTTTAGGCATAGATGCAGTTGGATGGCGGTCTATGTACTTTGTCGTAATGCCCAATTAAATCTCACTATATTTATCATATCATGTACATGCATTGTTATGCCCTTCTCTATTTGTCAATTGCCCGACTGTAATTTGTTCACCCAACATGCTTTTATCTTATGGGAGAGACACCTCTAGTGAACTATGGACCCCGGTCCTATTCTTTACATAGCATACAATCTACTGCAATTGTGTTTTACTGTTTTCTTGCAAACAATCATCTTCCACTCGATACGTTTAATCCTTTGTTACAGCAAGCCGGTGAGATTGACAACCTCACTGTTTCGTTGGGGCAAAGTACTTTGGTTTTGTTGTGCAGATTCCACGTTGGCGCCGGAATCCCTGTTGTTGCGCCGCATCACATTTCGCCACCATCAACCTTCAACGTGCTTCTTGGCTCCTCCTGGTTCGATTCAACCTTGTTTTCTTTCTGAGGAAAATTTGCCACTGTGCGCATCATACCTTCCTCTTGGGGTTCCCAACGGACGTGTACATTTACCCGCATCAGTGTGCTGCCCAATGATAAGGTCCAAGCAAGGCAGATTGAGAGAAGGGCCAAGGCCTATACAATCATCAACCACCAGCTGTACAAACGCAGCGTAAGTGGGGTGTTCCAGCGGTGCGTCGAGCCGGCTGAAGGGATTGAACTCCTCCGGGAAATCCATCAGGGAGAGTGCGGACATCACGCCTCCTTGATGTCTACGGGTGCTTCTATTCTTGTAGACAGTGTTGGGCCTCCAAGAGCAGAGGTTTGTAGAACAGCAGCAAGTTTCCCTTAAGTGGATTACCCAAGGTTTATCGAACTCAGGGAGGAAGAGGTCAAAGATATCCCTCTCATGCAACCCTGCAACCACAAAGCAAGAAGTCTCTTGTGTCCCCAACACACCTAATAGGTGCACTAGTTCGGCGAAGAGATAGTGAAATACAAGTGGTATGAATGAATATGAGCAGTAGTACGGCGCCAGAAAATAGCTTGCTGGCGTGCAGTTGATGGTAGTAATATTGTAGGAAGTAAACAAGCAGTAGTAACGCAGCAGTAGTAACGCAGTAAAACAGTAAACAAGCAGCGATAGCAGTATTTAGGAACAAGGCCTAGGGAATAGACTTTCACTAGTGGACACTCTCAACTTTGATCACATAACAGAATAGATAAATGCATACTCTACACTCTTTTGTTGGATGATGAACACATTGCGTAGGATTACACGAACCCTCAATGCCGGAGTTAACAAGCTCCACAATTCAATGTTCATATTTAAATAACCTTAGAGTGCATGAAAGATCGAAACGACTAAACCAAGTACTAACATAGCATGCACACTGTCACCTTCATGCTTATGTAGGAGGAATAATACACATCAATACTATCATAGCAATAGTTAACTTCGCAATCTACAAGAGATCATGATCATAGCATAAACCAAGTACTAACACGAGTGCACACACTGTCACCATTACACCGTGTAGGAGGAATAAAACTACTTTAATAACATTGCTAGAGTAGCACATAGATAAATTGTGATACAAAACATATTGCAATCATAAAGAGATATAAATAAGCACTTCACTACGCCATTCATAACAGTGAATAAGTATTTGTGAAATATAGCCTAAGAGACCCACACGGTGCACACACTGTCACCTTTACACACGTGGGACAAGGAGTCTCCGGAGATCACATAAGTAAAACTCACTTGACTAGCATAATGACATCTAGATTACAAGCATCATCGGATGAATCTCAATCATGTAAGGCAGCTCATGAGATTATTGTATTGAAGTACATAGGAGAGAGATGAACCACATAGCTACCGGTACAGCCCCGAGCCTCGATGGAGAACTACTCCCTCCTCATGGGAGCAGCAGCGTTGATGAAGATGGCGGTGGAGATGGCAGCGGTGTCGATGGAGAAGCCTTCCGGGGGCACTTCCCCGTCCGGCGGTGCCGGAACAGAGACTCCTGTCCCCCAGATCTTGGCTTCGCGATGGCGGCGGCTCTGGAAGGTTTCTCGTACCGTGGCTTCCTCCGTAAGGGTTTTCGATGCAGGGGCTTTATATAGGCGAAAGGGCAGCGTCAGAAGGTCGAAGAGGCGGCGACACCATAGGGTGGCGCGGGCCACACCACGCCGCCGGCCTGTGGTGGGCCTGTGGCCCCCTGGTCCTTCCGGGTGTTGGAAGCTTCGTGGAAAAATAGGAACCTGGGCGTTGATTTCGTCCAATTCCGAGAATATTTCGTTACTAGGATTTCTGAAACCAAAAACAGCAGAAAACAGCAACTGGCTCTAAAGTGACATGCCGTCATAATCTTGATCATACTATTTGTAAACATATGTAATGAATGCAGCGATCAAAACAATGGTAATGACATGAGTAAACAAGTGAATCATAAAGCGAAGACTTTTCATGAATAATACTT
Source organism: Lolium multiflorum (assembly GCA_030979885.1). Taxonomy (NCBI): domain Eukaryota; kingdom Viridiplantae; phylum Streptophyta; class Magnoliopsida; order Poales; family Poaceae; genus Lolium; species Lolium multiflorum. The sequence goes on from CM061752.1 coordinate 144,439,276, forward strand.
TCAAGACAAACATCAATAAGTCTTGCATAAGAGTTAACTCATAAAGCAATAAATTCAAAGTAAAGGCATTGAAGCAACACAATGGAAGATTAAGTTTCAGCGGTTGCTTTCAACTTGTAACATGTATATCTCATGGATAGTTGTCAACATAGAGTAATATAACAAATGCAATAAGCAAGTATGTAAGAATCAATGCACAGTTCACACAAGTGTTTGCTTCTTGAGGTGGAGAAAGATAGGTGAACTGACTCAACAATAAAAGTAAAAGAAAGGTCCTTCAAAGAGGAAAGCATCGATTGCTATATTTGTGCTAGAGCTTTTATTTTGAAAACATGAAACAATTTTGTCAACGGTAGTAATAAAGCATATGAGTTATGTAAATTATATCTTACAAGTTGCAAGCCTCATGCATAGTATACTAATAGTGCTCGCACCTTGTCCTACTTAGCTTGGACTACCGGATCATCACAATGCACATGTTTCAACCAAGTGTCACAAAGGGGTACCTCCATGCCGCCTGTACAAAGGTCTAAGGAGAAAGCTCGCATTTTGGATTTCTCGCTTTTGATTATTCTCAACTTAGACATCCATACCGGGACAACATGGACAACAGATAATGGACTCCTCTTAAATGCATAAGCATGTAGCAACAATTATTATTCTCATATGAGATTGAGGATATATGTCCAAAACTGAAACTTCAACCATGATTCATGGCTTTAGTTAGCGGCCCAATGTTCTTCTCTAACAATTTTGCATGCTCCAACCACTAAAATGATAGATCCTTCAGACAAGACGGACATGCATAGCAACTCACATGATATTCAACAATAGTTGATGGCGTTCCCCAGAAGCATGGTTATCGCACAACAAGCAACTTAATAAAAGATAAAGTGCATAAGTACATATTCAATACTACGATAGTTTTTAAGGCTATTTTGTCCCATGAGCTATATATTGCAAAGGTGGATGATGGAATTTTAAAGGTAGCACTCAAGCAATTTACTTTGGAATGGCGGAGAAATACCATGTAGTAGGTAGGTATGGTGGACACAAATGGCATAGTGGTTGGCTCAAGGATTTTGGATGCATGAGAAGTATTCCCTCTCGATACAAGGTTTAGGCTAGCAAGGTTATTTGAAGCAAACTCAAGGATGAACCGGTGCAGCAAAACTCACATAAAAGACATATTGTAAACATTATAAGACTCTACACCGTCTTCCTTGTTGTTCAAAACTCAAAACTAGATATTATCTAGACCTTAGAGAGACCAAATATGCAAATCAAATTTTAGCAAGCTCTATGTATTTCTTCATTAATGGGTGCAAAGCATATGATGCAAGAGCTTAAACATGAGCACAACAATTGCCAAGTATCACATTATCCAAGACATTTTACCAATTACTACATGTAGCATTTTCCAATTCCAACCATATAACAATTTAACGAAGAGGAAACTTCGCCATGAATATTATGAGCTAAGAACACATGTGTTCATACGAACCAGAGGAGCGTGTCTCTCTCCCACACAAGGATTTATTCAAACAAAAAACAAAAACAAAAACATACAGACGCTCCAAGTAAAGTACATAAGATGTGACCGAATAAAAATATAGTTTCAAGAGAAGGAACCTGATACTTTGTCGATGAAGAAGGGGATGCCTTGGGCATCCCCAAGCTTAGACGCTTGAGTCTTCTTAAAATATGCAGGGATGAACCACGGGGGCATCCCCAAGCTTAGAGCTTTCACTCCTCTTGATCATAGTATATCATACTCCTCTCTTGACCCTTGAAAACTTCCTTCACACCAAACTTCAAGCAAACTCATTAGAGGGTTAGTGCATAATCAAAAATTCACATGTTCAGAGGTGACACAATCATTCTTTACACTTCTGGACATTGCATAAAGCTACTGGACATTAATGGATCAAAGAAATTCATCCAACATAGCAAAAGAGGCAATGCGAAATAAAAGGCAGAATCTGTCAAAAACAGAACAGTCCGTAAAGACGAATTTAAAGCTGGCACCAGACTTGCTCAAATGGAAAAACTCAAAACTAATGAAAGTTGCGTACATATCTGAGGATCACGCTCGTAAATTGGCAGATTTTTTCGAATTTTCTACAGAGAACTGTGCCCAGATTCGTGACAGACAGCAATGCTGTTTCTGCGCAGCGATCCCAAATATAACATCAACTTTGACATAGAAACTTTACTTGGCACAAAAACTTGATAAGGAGAGGTTGCTACAGTAGTAAACAACTTCCAAGACACAAATGTAAAACAAAGTACTGTAGTAAAAAAAACACATGGGTTATCTCCCAAGAAGTTCTTTCTTTATAGCCATTAAGATGGGCTCAGCAGTTTTAATGATGCACTCGCAAGAAATAGAAGTTGAAGCAAAAAGAGAGCATCAAGAGGCAAATTCAAAACACATTTAAGTCTAACATGCTTCCTATGCATAGGAATCTTGTAAATAAACAAGTTCATGAAGAGCAAAGTAACAAGCATAGGAAGATAAAACAAGTGTAGCTTCAAAAATTTCAGCACATAGAGAGGTGTTTTAGTAACATGAAAATTTTTACAACCATATTTTCCTCTCTCATAATAACTTTCAGTAGCAACATGAGCAAACTCAACAATATAACTATCACATAAAGCATTCTTATCATGAGTCTCATGCATAAAATAATTACTACTCCCAACATAAGCATAGTCATTCTTATTAATTATAGTGGGAGCAAATTCAACAAAGTAGCTATCAAATATAGGAGGTATATTGTAATCATAATCAAATTTATCCTCCATAACAGGTGGTAACAAAAGACTACTATCATTATAATCATCATAAATAGGAGGCAAAGTATCATCAAAGTAATTTTCTCCTCAATGCTTGGGGGACTAAAAATATCATGCTCATCAAAGCCAGCTTCCCCAAGCTTAGAATTTTCCATATCATTAGCAACAATAGTGTTCAAAGCATTCATATTAATATGTTCCATGGGTTTTTTAATTTTCGCATCAAACCATCCATGTCTTAAATCAGGAAATAGAATAAAAAGGTCATTGTTGTCCATTATGCCTAACTAGTGTAAACAAGAAACCAAATGTCGCAATTGCAGAGTCTAAAGGAAATAGCTTCGAGCACACACACAATGGTGCCAGAAAAGTACTGTTACCTGGAACCGGAGTATGAGTGCCTTTTACCTTTCCTCCCCGGCAACGGCGCCGAGAAAAGTGCTTGATGTCTACGGGTGCTTCTATTCTTGTAGACAGTGTTGGGCCTCCAAGAGCAGAGGTTTGTAGAACAGCAGCAAGTTTCCCTTAAGTGGATTACCCAAGGTTTATCGAACTCAGGGAGGAAGAGGTCAAAGATATCCCTCTCAAGCAACCCTGCAACCACAAAGCAAGAAGTCTCTTGTGTCCCCAACACACCTAATAGGTGCACTAGTTCGGCGAAGAGATAGTGAAATACAAGTGGTATGAATGAATATGAGCAGTAGTACGGCGCCAGAAAATAGCTTACTAGCGTGCAGTTGATGGTAGTAATATTGTAGGAAGTAAACAAGCAGTAGTAACGCAGCAGTAGTAACGCAGTAAAACAGTAAACAAGCAGCGATAGCAGTATTTAGGAACAAGGCCTAGGGAATAGACTTTCACTAGTGGACACTCTCAACTTTGATCACATAACAGAATAGATAAATGAATACTCTACACTCTTTTGTTGGATGATGAACACATTGCGTAGGATTACACGAACCCTCAATGCCGGAGTTAACAAGCTCCACAATTCAATGTTCATATTTAAATAACCTTAGAGTGCATGAAAGATCGAAACGACTAAACCAAGTACTAACATAGCATGCACACTGTCACCTTCATGCTTATGTAGGAGGAATAATACACATCAATACTATCATAGCAATAGTTAACTTCGTAATCTACAAGAGATCATGATCATAGCATAAACCAAGTACTAACACGAGTGCACACACTGTCACCATTACACCGTGTAGGAGGAATAAAACTACTTTAATAACATTGCTAGAGTAGCACATAGATAAATTGTGATACAAAACATATTGCAATCATAAAGAGATATAAATAAGCACTTCACTACGCCATTCATAACAGTGAATAAGTATTCTGTGAAATATAGCCTAAGAGACCCACACGGTGCACACACTGTCACCTTTACACACGTGGGACAAGGAGTCTCCGGAGATCACATAAGTAAAACTCACTTGACTAGCATAATGACATCTAGATTACAAGCATCATCAGATGAATCTCAATCATGTAAGGCAGCTCATGAGATTATTGTATTGAAGTACATAGGAGAGAGATGAACCACATAGCTACCGGTACAGCCCGAGCCTCGATGGAGAACTACTCCCTCCTCATGGGAGCAGCAGCGTTGATGAAGATGGCGGTGGAGATGGCAGCGGTGTCGATGGAGAAGCCTTCCGGGTACTTCCCCGTCCCGGCAGTGCCGGAACAGAGACTCCTCCCCCAGATCTTGGCTTCGCGATGGCGGCGGCTCGGAAGGTTTCTCGTACCGTGGCTTCCTCCGTAAGGGTTTCGATCAGGGCTTTATATAGGGAAAGGGCAGCGTCGGAAGGTCGAAGAGGCGGCGACACCATAGGGTGGCGCGGGCCACCCCAGGCCGCGCCGGCCTATGGTGCAGTGGGCTGTGGACCCCCTCTGGTCCTTTGTTTAAGCTTCGTGGAAAAATAGGAACCTGGGCGTTGATTTCGTCCAATTCCGAGAATATTTCGTTACTAGGATTTCTGAAACCAAAAACAGCAGAAAACAGCAACTGGCTCTTCGGCATCTTGTTAATAGGTTAGTTCCAGAAAATGCATAAATATGACATATAATGTGCATAAAACATGTAGGTATCATCAATAAAGTAGCATGGAACATAAGAAATTATCGATACGTTGGAGACGTATCACTCCTCTAGAGCCATAGTAGGCAAAGCCTTCCGGCACGGCTTCTATTGGCCGACTGCGCTAAGAGACGCAGAAGATCTGGTGAAGAAGTGCAACGGCTGCCAGCGCTTCGCAAAGCAGAGGCAAACGCCGGCTTCCGCCCTAAAAACCATCCCCATTACCTGGCCGTTTGCCGTATGGGGCTTGGATATGGTGGGTCCATTCAAGACAGCCCGAGGCGGCATGACACATCTCTTGGTGATGATTGATAAATTCACTAAGTGGATCGAGCCAAGCCGATCAAGAAGCTGGACGGCTCCAGCCGTCACATTCCTCAAGGAGATAATCGCGAGATACGGCTACCCGCATAGCATCATCACCGACAATGGCAATTTCGCCGAAGGCATATTCAAGCGCTACTGCGGGGAGATGGGGATCCGAATGGACCTATCGTCCGTAGCGCACCCGGAGACCAACGGCCAAGTGGAGAAGGCAAATGGCTTGATCCTAGCCGGCATCCGGCCCCGGCTGGTGGAGCCGCTTGAGCGCTCAGCCGGCTGCTGGATTGAAGAGCTGCCCAGCGTGCTGTGGAGCCTGCGCACAACACCAAACCGCTCAGTCGGCTTCACACCCTTCTTCCTCGTATACGGGGCCGAAGCCGTCTTCCGACGATATCGAGCATGACGCGCCAAGGATCAAGCTCTACACGGAAGCTGAAGCCAAAGAAGCTCGTGAAGATGGAGTCGACCTGGTCGAAGAAGCTCGGCTGCTGGCTCAGTCCAGATCGGCCATATACCAGCAAAGCCTCCGACGCTATCACAGCCGGAAGGTGCAGCCCTTAGCATTCCGAGAAGGAGACCTAGTGCTCCGGCTGATCCAACGGACAGCCGGACAGCATAAACTAGCATCCCCATGGGAGGGTCCCTTCATCGTGAGCAAGGCGGTAGGCAATGATTCCTACTATCTCATAGATTCCCAAGAGGCCAAAAAGAACAAGGCGAGCAAAACTGACGAGGAGACAAAACGTCCCTGGAATGTCAGGTTGCTTCGACCATTTTACACTTGAGAGCAGGAATGTATGTATCCCTTGTACTCCTTTTGTAAGCTATGAAAAAGCAAGCGCTGAGAGCGTCGATCTCGACAAATTTTTCGCATACTCTTGTTTTCGCCAATTGGCTAACACCCTCTCACGCGGCCGGCTCAGTAACGTGATCCGGTTTCCGACAGCCGACTTCCGACCAGCTACAGACCGCAACCCGGCTGTCCGGCTGGCGGGGGTAAGAGCCTAGGGAGCCGGCACGCGAAAGACGACTAAGAGAAAGAGTGAAAGCGAATTGATTTACACAACTTTCATAAAAGTGCCGGATTGCCGAACTCGGCTCGTTCGACTGAAATACTATCAGCCTCACCCAGCGGCACGCTCTTGATCCGGCGACGGACCGCAAGTCGGACGTACGATCGACAAGGGCAACGCCAAAGAGTGGGGCGGATGGGAAAAAGCGAGCAAGCCGGAAGAAAGCAAGCCGGCACACAAATGATTAACAAACACACTAAAGTGTACCATAATAAAAAGGCGATAATATTGTCATTACATAGGCACCCGGCATTCCGGGGATTTAATAATCTGTCTTGGCAAAAGCAAAATTACATGAACAGGAAAGCCTAGGCACCGGCTGGAGGAGGACCAGCCGGATCATCAGCAGGTGGCGGAGATTCCATCTCGATTTCTTCGTCTTCAAGCTCCTCCTCGTCGTCAGACGGCGGGTTCGGATCCGCGACGAAGATGTGCTTGTCGACGAAGTCGGCGATGGCGCAGGCGCGGGCAAGCCGGGCGGTCTTGTTCTCCGCCGGAAGGTTCTCCTCCACGTCGGCCCGCCGGCTCTCCAGCTGATCCAGGCTGACCTCGGTGTACTAGGAGAGCACGAAGGAGAGGGCCATGTCTGCGCCAGCACGCGCGGCCGAGTCCTTCCGGTGATCCGGCGCCGTCTCCAACCACTTGATGAGGTTGGCGAGGTCCTGCGGCAGCGTCTCAGTCGGCCACAGCAGCCGGATCAGTTCTTCCGCCGCCTTCCGGAGCTCCCAGCCGAGCTTGGTGATGGGCTCGACGCGGGCGGCCATGGACGCCAGGTAGTCGTCCATGGAGAAGCAGTCCGAGCTCTGCTCCCCGGTAGCCTGCCGGCGCGCATCCCGCGCCCTGCCGGCTGCCGCTAACGCCGCCTCCTGCGCCTCGGGAAGGGCGCAAAAAAAAGCAAGTCGAAGCTTATCGAAAAACAGAAAAACGCGAATTTTCAAAGTAAGGCGGCGGCAGCCGGCAAGAACCAGGCCTGCCGAAGATGGAGATTCCGAAGCTCTAAAAAAGACGGCGGCAGCCGGCAAGAACCGCCCCCGGCTGAAGATGGAGATTTCGAAGTCCTAAAGTAAGACGGCGGCAGCCGGCAAGAACCGAGCCCCTGAAGATGGAGATTCGAAGCTCTAAAGTAAGGCGGCGGCAGCCGGCAAGAACCACTGCCCCCGCCTGAAGATGGAGATTTGAAGTAAAAAATAGGAGGCGGCGGCAGCCGCAAGCAGCGCAGCCCGAAGATGGAGAGAACGAAAAAAGTTAGTTTCTGCCGCCGCCTACCAACCACAGCTGGCAGCCGACAGCAGAAAGCCGGCAAAGGGGAAAGGTACAAAGACTCACCCGCCAAGCTGCGGTCGAGCCGGCTCATCTCACCCACCCACCACTTGGCGGTGGCCGACAGCTCCTCAGACTTGGAGGTCACCTCTTGCTGAAGCTCGAGCCGTTGCTGCTCCACCCTCTCCAGCCGCTTCGACAGGTCCTCCACCTTATCCGCCTCAGCCTTCCTGAGGGTGGCCAGCTCCTTGAGGTGGTTGGCCTCCAGCTTGCGCAGCCGCGTCAGCTCGCCGTCGGCCACCTTCAGCTTGGCAGCAGCCGCACGGCCCGCCTCCTCGCTCTCGGCGCATTGGGCGCGGGCGATCCGAAGATCATTCTCCAGCTGCGGAACCCGGGCAGCTTCGGCTGCAAAACGGCAAGAAAAAACTATCAGCCGGATGAAATCAGAGAAAAAATAAAGACAAGACAAAGAAAAGTCTCACCTTTGACCACCTCCAGCTCGCGAGCCAAGGCGGCCCGCTCAATCTTGGCCCGGTGGTAGCTGGTCACCACCTTGTTGTACAAGACGGTGCGTCGCTCGTCGACCGCCTGAAAAAGAGTCAATCGTTTAGGCGAAACCTGGGCCGGCTCCTAGCAGCCGGCCCATGCCTCGGAGGGCTACCAGGATAACAATAAAATCGCAGAAAATAAGATAAGAAGCCACCTACCTTGTCAGCATCTTCCAGCGTTGCCAGCTGGGCCATGGCCTCGGCGGCCTTGTTCTTGAGGCTGGCTCGGTAGCCAGAGAAGAGCATCTTCAGAGGCGCCGTGCCAGGCTGCCCCTCCCGACTGATCACCTCGCAGGAGTCCGCCTGGTGCCATGCCTTCTCCATGGTGCCAGCCGAGCCGAAGGAGTCGAGGCGGACGGCACGCTCACCAGCCGGGCACCCTTGGCCACGTGGAGGCTAGTGGGCGACACCGCCGGGCCCTTCGTCCTCACCAACGCCCGGGAGTCGGCGTCCTTCGAGCGCGCCGGCTCCTCCCGCTGCGGCTCCTTCCCAGCCGGCTCCTCGGCGGCTCCGAAGCCGGAGGCGGCGCGGTTGGCCCGTGGGAACCACTTCCGGCCTCTCGGGCGGCGCAGCCCCGCCGGCTCCAGCTCCTGCGCCGGTGGCACACCCGGCCGGCTCCAGCTGTCGGCCCCAACGGCGGCGCGCGGTGCGGAAACATGTCACCAAGAGTGGGCCCTTGGGCCGACTGGGCCCCGGCCTGGCGCGAAGGAGGCGCAGCCGAAGAGGACGCCCCCGCGGAAGGCGGCGTAGCCACGGGCGGCACGACAACAACGGGTGGCGCGCGCGCAAGTGTCGAAGGCGGCGGCGTCGGCTCCCTCTGCCGACGGAACGGCGGCGCAACACGAGCAGCCGGCCCAGCCGCCGCCCTGGGTGAACTTTATGGCGGCCCTAGTCAAACAAACAAAAGAAGTTAAGTGCAAAGAAAGGAAAGAAAAGGAATCAAACAATGGAGAAAAAAGGACTTACCCGGCCGTCTCCGGGACCTTCTTGGGCCCTTGCTGGCGCTGCTTCTTGGCCCGGCTCTCCAGCTTGGCCGTAGTCCCGCCGGCGGCTCGCTTCTTCCTCTGGGGCGCGGAAGTCGCCGAGGCGGCAGGCGGCCTCGTGCGCAGAGGCACCGCCCGGATCGGCCCCGTGGTGGACGTGGCCGGCTCCTCCTCCTCCTCCCGCTGCTCCGGCGAGGGCGGCGGGTTGTGCTCCCCTGGCCGCCTTGGTCGGCACCACCGGCGATCGTCGTCGCCGGCTTGGTCGCCGGCTTGGTCGCCGGATCCACATGATCCGGCGTCCATCTTGTGCGCAGGTCGCTGTCCTCAATACCTTGGCGGCTGAAAATGAGCAGCGAGATGAATAACAAGTCGGCCACGCAGCCGCAAGTCGAAAGTCGCAAGCCAAAACACCAACTTACCAGCTCAGGCGGCGTGGTCCGGTCGTAAGGCGGCAGCCCCAATCCCAGTTCCGGCATGTTGGCCTTGGTGATGTTGTTCACCCGATGAGCAACTTGGGCCTTGGTAAGCGCCACCTACGACGTCCGGGTTGGATCCAGCCGGCCGGACATGTGCCCGATCTTGTGGATGCGGCCCTGGAGGGGCAGCACCCGGCGCTCGATGTAAGTGCAGAGGAGGTCCTCGGCGCTCAGCCGGCCCCCAGTGACGCACTCCCCCAAGAAGTCCCACAGGAGGTTGACCTCCGCGTCCGGATCCGCCGACTTGGCGTTATGGCCCCAGTTGAGCCGGCTGGTCGGAGGAGCCGGATTGTACTCCGGCAAGTTGATCCAGTCGAAGGCTGGGTTGGCGTTCTTCACGTAGAAGAACAACATCTGCCATTCTTCACCGAGTCGACAGTCGGGATCTTCGGGAAGTGCGAGCCGGCGCGGGGATATATGGAGGCGGCGCCGCAGGTCCTCAGGCGGCCCTCAGTCATCTGCGACTTGAGGTAGAAGAGCCGGCTCCAGAACTCCACGTCCGGCCACAAGCCGGCGTAGCCCTCCATGAAGGCCACGTAGCAGCTGAGGAGGACGCAGGCGTTGGCCGGCAGGTGGTGAGGCTGCAGGCCGAAGAAATCGAGAAAGCGGAAGAAGCGCGAAGCCGGCAGACCCAGCCCTCGATCAAAGTGCGCCCCAAAGACCACGCGCTCGCCGGGTTCCGGCGTGGGCTCGTTCTCCTCGCCGGGCGCCCTCGTGATCACCTCCTGGGGAATCCGGCGGAGGCGCACCAGACGCGCAATATCGTCTTCGTGCATATAGGATCCCCTCCACGAGCCGCTCGGCTGAGCCATGGACGGAGAAGAGGAGGAAGAAGACCAGGAAAGATCAAAGGGCGAGGAAGAACCACTCCTCACCGGAGGAGAGTGCGGCGGCGATGAACGCAGCGTCGAGCCGCGGGGCCCCGTGGCGCCGGCTTGGCGCGCGAGCGGCAGCCGAACGGCGGAGGATTCCGGCCGCGTAGGGTCGCCGGAGTTCGCCAGGAGGTCGCCGAGGGAGAAGCAACAGCGTGCGAGAGCGCTCGAACGGAGTGAGAGAGAAGAAGCAATGGAGCGAGGAAGAAGAAGAAGGGAGCCTCGGGGCCGCTCCCAGGGCATTTATAGCCGCCCGCGCGCCGTTACGCATGCACGTGGCAATCGTGGGCCACGATCGGATAACTGCGCCGAAACCGCTCCACACGATGCCGGCAGTTACCGAAACGGCCGCACCACGTCGCCCACAACCGCAGAAAATCCGGAAGGGGACGGTGATGTGACCAGACGAAACGGCCGCGCCGGCCAAGCCGTCAGTACGGTCAAGTCGGGCGCAGAGCCCGAGGCGGCGGAGACGCCGGTGTGCCCAAGCCGGAGCCGGACAATAAAATCAACCCGGCCCCAAATTCTGGCAACAAGCCGGAAACATCATCACTTAAGAAAAGCGAAAGCAGCAGAAGCAAAAGGCGTCCGGTGGAAGCCGGACGAGGCGAGTCGGGTGAGCGCGCCGGCTGAATTCTCGGTCGGCCCCTCCAGAGCCGCCGGGTATAAGCGGAGGATATCTAGAAGTCAGGAAAACCTGCCTAGGTCCTTCTTAACGCAGGACCTTGCCAGCTTGGGGGCTAATGTCGGGAAGACCCGGGTAGGGCAATGGACGCGGAGCGGCCGGCTTGAGGACGGCCGGCTCGCGGCAAAGGCCGGCTGCCTCGGAAGCCGGCCGGCTCTAAGTCCTGGTCGGCCTGGCTGCGGCCTTCAACGCTATAGCTGGGCCGGCTTCTACAAGCCATATCCGACTGGGGTTTGTACCTCAGACCGACTCGAGGCTGGCGAGTCTTGCACCGGAAGGAACTGGCTAGGTGATCCGGGTTCAAAGGTCCACGCTGACCTCATCTCCCGCAAAGTACGGGGCACTGTAGAGCAGCAGTGCCACGCGCCGGACAGGCCATCATGGCGTACGTCGGACCGTACGCGCTACAGAGCATGATGGCGACCGACACCACCTCGCCATGCCGCCGGCTGAGCGAGCGGATGGGACGTGCCACAACGCTCAACGGCTCCCTGATGTCAGCACCTCGGGAAGGAGCGGGAGCCGGAGCCGGCCAAGCCGGCCACTAGACTATAGGGACTTAAATGTAAAGTACCGGTGCCTATATAAGTCGGGCTACCCCCCTCGTGCGGGGGACGATCGATCACTTCTCATTCACTAGGCTTAGCGCTGCCCTGTGAGAGAGACTTTCGTCTACCTTAGCCTCCCAGGAGCAGCCGAATATACAGCTCAAGGAGCACCATTGTACTGTGTTACTATCATATACACTCATAGCAGGAGTAGAGGTGTTACCTCCATCGGAGGGCCTCGAACCTGGGTACGTCGCCGTGTCGCTCGTGCCCATACCCGCATCCGGATACCGCCGTGAGACCACTTAGGAACCACTTCGATTAGCCACCCTATGGCATATGTCATGACGATACCACGACATAAGCTTCTTCGCAAGAAAACATTCAACCACAACAGAAAGCTCAACATAGAAACATCATCGTCTCGCCACCGCACACCGTCCGAGAGCACGATAATCTTCACCTACAATACATACATACACACAAAACATACATCCAATAGTACTCAACCTATCACAAATCTACCAACCATGATGGAGCAAGAGGATGGGGTGGTGGAGAGAAAACAATGGAGCATGCAAGAGGGAAAGTGGAGGAGGAAAGAGAATTGTGTTTTTTAGTACCCTCTACAAGTTGGAGTGGCTTCCCCTTACAAATATGTCCACCAAAATAGGTTTAGAGCTATCAACAATGGAGGAAAGTATGACCAAAATGGAGTGGGAGAGAGGAGCAACATGAGCTGGTTGGAGGAGACAAGAATGGAAATGGTGGTGGGGTGGAAGAGAAGAGGGGAAAGCTGCCCTAAAGCCTAGATCTACTGTGCAGATTTTGTGGCGCATATGATGATATGCGCCACAGAAACTTGACTTCGGTGGCGCACATGAGCATATGCGCCACAGAATTTGGGCCTCATGAAGTCGGGAGTGGTCCCCACAGGATATTCTGTGGCGCATGTACCAATATGGCCCACATAAATTTAAACTTTTCTGGCGCATATTGGTACATGCGCCACAGAATATCCTTCGCCCATGTGCAGTGGTGGACCCCACAAACTTTCTGTAGCGCACTAGTGCACATGCGCCACATAATGGCCACTTTCTGTGGCGCATATGTGCTGCGGCGGGGGAGCAGCTTTCCTTGTGACGGTAAAGCACACGTCCGTTGGGAACCCCAAGAGGAAGGTATGATGAGTATAGCAGCTAGTTTTTTCCTCAGTAAGAAACCAAGGTTTATCGAACGAGTAGGAGACGAAGGCCACGCGAAGGTTGTTGGTGGAGGAGTGTAGTGCGGCGTAACACCAGTGATTCCGGCGCCAACGTGGAACCTGCACAACACAATCAAACTACTTTGCCCCAACTTAACAGTGAGGTTGTCAATCTCACCGGCTAGCTGAAAACAAAGGATTAAACGTATGGTGTGGAGAATTATGTTTGCTCAGAGGACAGTGATTGCAGTAGATTGTATTTCAGATGTAAAAGAAAAGGACCGGGGTCCACAGTTCACTAGTGGTGTCTCTCCAATAAGATAAATAGCATGTTGGGTGAACAAATTACAGTTGGGCAATTGACAGAATAGAGATGCATATACATATCATGATGACTACTATGAGATTTACTTAGGGCATTACGACAAAGAACATAGACCGCCATCCAGCATGCATCTATGCCTAAAAAGTCCACCTTCAGGTTAGCATCCGCACCCTCTCCAGTATTAAGTTGCAAACAACAGACAATTGCATTAAGTACTGCGCGTAATGTAATCAACACAAATATCCTTAGACAAAGCATTGATGTTTTATCCCTAGTGGCAACAGCACATCCACAACCTTAGGGGTTGCTGTCACTCCCCCAGATTCAATGGAGACATGAACCAACTATCTAGCATAAATACTCCCTCTTGGAGTCACAAGTATCAACTTGGCCAGAGCCTCTACTAGCAACGGAGAGCATGCAAGAACATAAATAACACATATATGATAGATCAATAATCAACTTGACATAGTATTCAATATTCATCGGATCCCAACAAACACAACATGTAGCATTACAAATAGATGATCCTGATCATGATAGGCAGCTCACAAGATCTAAACATGATAGCACAAGAGGAGAAGACAACCATCTAGCTACTGCTATGGACCCGTAGTCCAAGGATGAACTACTCACGCATCAGTCCGGAGGCGGGCATGGTGATGTAGAGCCCTCCGGTGACGATTCCCCTCTCCGGCAGGGTGCCGGAGGCGATCTTCTGAACCCCCCGAGATGGCGTTAACGGCGGCGGCGTCTCTGGAACTTTTCCGTATCGTGGCTCTCGGTACTAGGGTTTTCGCGACGGAGGGAATAAATAGGCGAAGGGACAGCGCCGGGGGGCACCCGAGGGGCCCACCCCATAGTCCGGCGCGCCCCATCCTGGTCGCGCCGCCATGTGGGGTGGCCGCCTCGTGGCCCCTCTCCGTCTCCTCTTCGGTGTTCTGGAACCCTCCGTGGAAAGTAAGACCGTGGGCTTTTGTTTCGTCCAATTCCGAGAATATTTGTAAACTAACTTTTCTGAAACCAAAAACAGCAGAAAAAACAGGACGCACGGCATCTTGTTAATAGGTTAGTCTCGGAAAATGCATAAAAACATTATAAAGTATGACTAAAACATGTTGGTATTATCATGAAACTAGCATGGAACATAAGAAATTATAGATACGTTGGAGACGTATCAATATGCTACAAGTGCGCTATAGAATTTCCAGAAATTATGTGGAGCATTATTCTGCATGCGCCAAAAAAATAATTTTGTGGAGCATGTATGTTTTAATGCGCCACAGATGTTATTTCTACCTGTAATGGTTTTCCTACTAGTGCCAGAAACTACCCCTTATGTATGTGACTCTTGTCACTTAGCTAAGAGACACCCGTTACCATACCCATCTCCACCAGTAGATCCACTGTTCCTTTGGAACATTTTTTTTATGTATGGGGGATGCCCCTCTTTCTGTTGGGAAACATGCATGCTATGTAAGCTTTATTAATGATTTTAGCAAGTTTAGTTGGATTTATTTGCTCAAAGAGCATACTGATGTTTATCAAGCTTTTCTTAATTATCAGCAGTATGTTGAGCGTAAGTTTGATAGGAAAATTGTTACTATGCAAACTAATTGGGGGTGAGTTTGAGAAACTCAATGCTTTCTTCCAAAAAGCTGGTATTACCCATCATGTTTCATGTCCACATGCTCATCGACAAAATGGTTCTGCTGAAAGAAAACACCGTCAGAAGTGGGTCTTCCCTTGCTTGCTAATGCCTCTATGCCTCTTAAATACTGGGATTAAGCTTTTCTCACAGCTACTTTTCTCGTTAATTTGCTCCCTAGCAAGATTATTTATCTTGAGTCTCCAATGGAGCGCCTTCTTCATGTTACTCCCAACTATGATGCTCTTTGCACGTTTGGTTGTGCTTGTTGGCCTAACCTTCGTCCCTATAACATATGCAAGCTTGCTTTTTGATCTAAAAGGTGTGTATTTTTTGGCTATAGTCCCATGCATAAAGGAGTTACGTTTCTTGATGTATCTACATGACGAGTTTACATATCTCGTGATGTTTTCTTTGATGTTCCCTTCCAAGCTCTACATCCTAATGCCGGTGCTCTTCTCAAACAAAAAATCTTGCTCCTTCCTACACATACTCCTCATGAGGGTGAACATAATATTGATGATCGTATGCCTACTATTGTGCCTATTACTGTTCCTCTATATGATGCTCCACAGGAAAATACAACTACTGGTGAAAATTTCACCCAAAATGGAGCTCCCATGACGCCACAATCATCATCTGAAGTTGACATGGAAGAAGACAGCGGCATGGACTCCGAGGTGGATTCTAGAGAACGTTCTCATGCCCCAATGGGGAGGATTTTGTTCCCTCCTCGGCCTCCGTGTCGGTCGACATCACTCGCGCCGCGTCACCTCCTGTTGCTCCTACAGCGCATGCTGGCGCGGCCCTGGCCGAACCCGACGCTGCCATGTCGCCGCCTCCCAGTGCGCTTGTGCGTGCTTTTGTCGTGGCACCGGCCAGATCCTCTGCGGTGCCCTCTGGTGCATCTGCTGCTGCACCACCTGCATCACCTCCTAGGACTCGTACATGCTTACAATAAGGTATCCGTAACCCGAAAAAATATACCGATGAAACTATACGCTATGGCATGCTTGTTTCTAATGGAGAACCTTGTAATCTACCTGCTGCTCTTGATGATCCACACTGGTGTGCTGCTATGCAAGATGAATATGATGCTCTTATGGCCAACATGACTTGGAATCTTGTTCCCTCCAGTACAAACAAAAAATTGATTGATTGTAAGTGGGTTTATCGTATCAAACGACGTGCGGATGGTATTATTGATAGGTACAAGGCACGGTTAGTTGCCAAAGGATTCAAGAAGAGGTATGGCATTGACTATGAAGACACTTTTAGTCCAGTTGTCAAAATAGCCACTATCAGAATTGTTCTTTCTATTTCTGCCTCTCGTGGTTGAAGTATTCGGCAGCTAGATGTCAAGAACGTGCTTCTTCATGGTGTTCTAGAAGAGGAAGTATATATGAAACAACCACTTGGTTTTCAATGTCCTGATGCTCCTCATCATATTTGCATACTTGATAAAACTCTTTATGGATTAAAACAGGCTCCTCGTACATGATATACTCGGCTGAGTGTAAAACTCCAGGATTTGGGTTTTCTTCCATCCAAAGCTGACACTTCCTTATTTCTCTATGATAATCTGGTGTTACTATTTTGTCTTGATATATGTTGATGACATTATTCTAACCAACTCTTTATATGATGCAATCTCAGTTTTTCTCAAGGATCTTAATGCCCATTTTGCCATAAACGATTTGGGAGATCTTCATCACTTCCTTGGTATTGAAGTGAAAAGGACATCGGGAGGTTTGCTCCCCACACAAGAAAAATATGCATGTGATATTCTTGAGAAAGTTGGCATGCTTGAGTGCAAGGATGCACCTACACCACTTCCTCCATCTGAGCCAATCTCCCTTCATGAAGGTACTCCACTCGGCCTGAGGACTGTTCATAGGATAAAAGCATTGTTGGTGATCTTCAGTATCTCACTCTTACTCGCCCAGACATGTCTTTCTCTGTTAATAAGGTCATTGGACAGCTCATTGGACAGCTGCTAAAGGCATTCAAAACTATGTTAGAGATACATCCTAGCTTGGCATAACTTTCAGAAAGTCATCATCTACGCTTCTTAGTGTTTTTCCAGATTCAAATTGGGCAGGTTGCCTACAGGTCAGGCGTTCGACACGAGGTTTTTCTATTTTTATAGGTCAAAATTTGGTCTCTTGGAGTGCTCGCAAATAGGCCACTCTGTCTCGCTCCAGTACTGAGGTTGATAACAAAGCCTTGGCCAATGCCACTACAGAATTAATTTGGGTTGAATCACTGCTGACCGAACTTGGTGTTTAGCTTCGTGTGAAGCCTTGCTTATGGTGTGATAATTTGGGTGCTACTTCTCTGTCAGCTAACCTAATTTTTCATGCTCGCACAAAGCATATTGAGATATATTATCATTTTGTTCGTGAACGTGTTGCAAACAACCGTCTTGATATCAAGTTCATGTCCAACAAGGATCAGATTGTTGATGGGTTCACAAAGGCACTTCCTGTAAAAAGTCTAGATGAGTTCAAGCCTAATCTAAATCTCTACTGAGTTTTAGATTAAGGGGGGATCTTAGAGTATTTAATAGTGGACATGTACAGTGTATGGAGTAGTACATCGATCGTACACGTACCTCCTTTGTATATGTTGGAGATATATTTGATACATGTATATTTGGTAGTATATGATTTGTAATCATCTGCCTCATCTCTAGGATACCTTTCTTGGCCTCCAAGTCTGTACTCCCATATATACTTGTCCGAGAGGCTCAATACACCATCCAACATATTTCGCATATATCTCTATCTTTCAACATGGTATCATAGCGGCACGCTCCTTGACCTAGCCGTCGCACAAGCTTCCGCGCCGCGCCGCCCCAGGGAGGTCAATTTTCCATGATCTACTCCGGGGGGCGCGCAACCCGTATGAGGGTTTGTCCATCGATCGGTTGATCGGCTGCCCTCATGTTGTTTTTCCTAATCTTTAGATTGATTTTCTTTTTTGTCCATCGGTCGCTCGACCGACGTTTTCTTTCTTGGTTTACCGATCATAGATTGGATTGAGTCGACCACACCGCCGTCACCGTGCGCCTCTACTCTCACATCGGCATCGACAATCTACACCGCCCCCGCGCGCCTCTACGGTAGGTTGTAGCGCGTCTCGGCTGGCTGCCGCTTGTCTCTGCAGGCTGCTGTGGCCATCCTCCTCAGATCGTCTTCGCTGGCATCGACTGGGACATCATCAACAATGTCGCCTGATACGTCTCCAACGTATCGATAATTTCTTATGTTCCATGCTACTTTATTGATGATACCTACATGTTATATGCACATTATATGTCATATTTATGCATTTTCTGGAACTAACCTATTAACAAGATGCCGAAGAGCCGTTGCTGCTGTTTTTGGTTTCAGAAATCCTAGTAAGGAAATATTCTCGGAATTGGACGAAACTTTCGCCCAGGGTCCTATTTTTGCACGAAGCTTCCAGAAGACCGAAGAGATAACGAAGTGGGGCCACGAGGCAGCCATGAGCTAGGGCGGCGCGGCCCAAGCCCTGGCCGCGCGGCCCTACCCCCTGGGCACCTCGTGTGGCCCCCGCGTTGACCTTCCGCCTACTTAAAGTCTCCGTCGCGAAACCCCAGTACCGAGAGCCACGATACGGAAAACCTTCCGAGAGACGCCGCCGCCGCAATCCCATCTCGGGGGATTCAGGAGATCGCCTCCGGCACCCTGCCGGAGAGGGGATTCATCTCCCGGAGGACTCTACACCGCCATGGTCGCCTCCGGAGTGATGAGTGAGTAGTTCACCCCTGGACCATGGGTCCATAGCAGTAGCTAGATGGTCGTCTTCTCCTTGTTGTGCTTCATTGTTGGATCTTGTGAGCTGCCTAACATGATCAAGATCATCTATATGTAATTCTATATGTTGTGTTTGTCGGGATCCGATGGATAGAGAATACTATGATTATGGTGATTATCAATCTATTGTTTATGTGTTGTTTATGATCTTGCATGCTCTCCGTTATTAGTAGAGGCTCTCGCCAAGTTTGTACTCTTAACTCCAAGAGGGAGTATTTATGCTCGATAGTGGGTTCATGCCTTCATTGACACCTGGGACAGTGACAGAAAGTTCTAAGGTTGTGATGTGATGTTGCCACTAGGGATAAAACATTGATTCTATGTCTAAGGATGTAGTTGTCGATTACATTACGCACCATACTTAATGCAATTGTCTGTTGCTTAGCAACTTAAATGGGGTTCGGACGATAACCGAAGGTGGACTTTTTAGGCATAGATGCAGTTGGATGGCGGTCTATATACTTTGTCGTAATGCCCAATTAAATCTCACTATATTTATCATATCATGTATATGCATTGTTATGCCTTTCTCTATTTGTCAATTGCCCGACTGTAATTTGTTCACCCAACATGCTTTTATCTTATGGGAGAGACACCTCTAGTGAACTGTGGACCCCGGTCCTATTCTTTACATAGCATACAATCTGCAATTGTGTTTACTGTTTTCTTTGCAAACATCTTCCACTCGATACGTTTAATCCTTTGTTACAGCAAGCCGGTGAGATTGACAACCTCACTGTTTCGTTGGGGCAAAGTACTTTGGTTTTGTTGTGCAGATTTCACGTTGGCGCCGGAATCCCTGTTGTTGCGCCGCATCACATTTCGCCACCATCAACCTTCAACGTGCTTCTTGGCTCCTCCTGGTTCGATCAACCTTGGTTTCTTTCTGAGGGAAAACTTGCTGTGCGCATCATACCTTCCTCTTGGGGTTCCCAACGGACGTGTACATTTACGCGCATCAAGCCTTTTCTGGCGCCGTTGCCGGGGAGATCAAGACACGCTGCAAGGGGAGTCTCCACTTCTCAATCTCTTTACTTTGTTTTTGTCTTGCTTTATTTTATTTACTACTTTGTTTGCTGCACTAAATCAAAATACAAAAAAAATTAGTTGCTAGTTTTACTTTATTTACTGTCTTGCTCTCCATATCAAAAACACAAAAAAATTAGTTACTTGCATTTACTTTAGGGATTTCTATTTTCGTGCCCTCAGTTCCTTAGTTGTACTCAGTTTTCCCCAGCTCCTTAGTTTTTCCTCAGTTTTACCCCCAAACGTTTGTCTGAAACCCGCAGAAGCAACTCAGACGGCAGGATTCCCGTTTAGTTGACCGTTCTATCACGTGTGGGGCCGCGTCGTGTGGGGCCGCGTCGTGTGGGGCCGCGTCGTGTGGGCCCGCGTCGCGTGGGGCTGGTAGAAAGGGACCGCGTGGGACAGGACGAGAAGCGTTTGGTTGCACGTGAGCAGGAGCTGAGTTCTGTCTCTCTCGGCCCAAAATTGGCATTATTAAGTGCACCTTTTTCCCCTCTTTCTCTCTGTCCTTTTCACCAAATTAGTATAAAATCTAGAGAAGCTTGCATTTCTGACTTTCTTCAATTATTTGTGCCTTTTGGCCCTCGTTGTTTGCCCAATATGGCAGCAAATCTAGTACTCCCTCTGGTCCATATGTATGTAGTTAAATCTAGAAGCAAATCTCCAGGATAATGTACGATAAATTCACAGTCATAGTAAATCAAGAAAACTAAGTACGGCCAACAAAATATAGTAGACTAGGGATAGATAATCCCTAGATAATATGGATAGATAATAGGCTGCATACACAGCAGCCAACATAGTAACAGGTTCTTCACAGCACCATCATACTAACATAACAACAAGGGATCCCTAGCTAACAACAAAGGGATCCCAACAACAAACTAGGAGGCAGCAGCAGCAGCAGCACACGTCCAGGGACTCCGCCTACCCCATCTGGCTCTGCCTCCACTTGTTGCTCTTGCTCCCCTTGGGAGCCTTGGGCTTGAGCGGAGGCATGCGGCCGGCGGAGATCTCCACCCGCTGCAAGCTGCGGAGGTGCATGCCGAGCGCCCTGTGCTTGGCGCGGAAGGAGTGGACGTTCACCGTCGTGCCGACGTTGGGGAAGGTGTTGCTGATGTTCTCAGCATGCGTGACGAGGCAGTTGAAGTCCGTGGCGCCGAGTCTCCTGGTGCAGAAGGGGCACCTGTACACCCCCTTGGCGAAGTAGGAGATGTACTGGCCGACCTGCAGCCTCCGCAGCACTTGGCGAGTCTTGACGTCCTCCTCCTCTTCGTCGCTGCCGACGTCGCTGCCAGACATCTGATACATATCAAACAGAAACTAGTGAATGAGTTGCAACGATGACTAACGTACATGATAACAAAGTTAAGAAAAACAGAGTCAGCCTCAGTTAGAGTGGACATGATTATATATCTACAGGGAAGGTGTTAGCGAACTAAAGCTCATGCACAACAGATTTGTACACAGCAATGGTTCGCTGAACCCTCCCTGTAAAAATTTGTGCCCAACCATTCATCATAGGCAAAGAAACAGATTCTAGATCTGAACTAGATCTGAACTTGAACACATTCGAGATTATTTGCAAAATTAAACGGTTGATATCTTTTGATTAGTGCATAAAATAACTGATTGAGATCCCATGATTACTTGCATAAATTAACTGATTGAGATCCAATATTACTTGCATAAATTAACCGAACAGCCGAACCCCAAATCTTAAACGAAATCAAGAAGTGATCAAAACAAAATGGAATAAAATCGGCACAAATATTAGCCCAATACTCATCCATCTACAGATCCATCTACACCAGCAAAAATAGGGTTCAAAAAGGAATGGGGAACAAAAAAGGAAGCAAACCGTAGTTACCTCGTTCCATGGGTCCTCCAGGGAGGTGTCGTAGGGGTTCGGGGGCGGGACGTACGGCACGGGGTCGTAGGGGTCGACCCATCCCGCCGGGATCTGACTGCCACCGGCGGCAGCAGCCTCCGATGCACGGCGGCGGCGGCGTCGTCGTCCGTAGAGGGGACGGCGCCGAAGATGGAGGCGTCGCGCTTTGAGCCCACCTCGACGATGGGATTGGCATTCTCCTTGTCCATCTCTACGGCGGAGGAAGAGGAAGAGGGAGAGGGAGAGGGTTTTTTGCTTTGGAGAAGATGATGGGACGTGAGAGAGTTGGCGATGCGTGAGCGAGTGAGAGTGACAGAGAGAGTGCGAGGAGGCGTCTATAAAGGCGAGGGGTGGTTAATGCGACCCGCGTCCTACGCGTGCACCGGTGCACGTCTGCACGTCTTGGACTTCTGCAACGCGACACGCGTCCACGATTGCACGTCTCGACTTCTCCACCGCGACCCGCGTCTACGCGTCAACAATTGCACGTGTCCTCGAGTCTAACCCTGGAAATTTAGATATACTCAGGTATACCCTCGAGTCTTATACTAGCATTTTTTGTGTGCTCAATTTTCCCCTCGAGTGCTAATACTGGCTAGTGCAATATACTCAGTTTTACCCTCAAGTGGCTGGTCAACAGAGAGTCAACAAATGGGATTAACTAGTTAAATGAGTCATTTAATGTGCAAAAAATCCTAAAAAGAGTGGCACTTACTCATGGAGTCTTTACCACAAATTGCCACTTCTCAAATCATAGATAAATCATAGATAAATCAAGTTTTACCACAAATTGCCACTTCTCAAATCACCTAGTAGCTATGAAGGTGCATGGTTTTCCACAACAAGCCCTTCCCAAAACAGCTTCCCCCAAATCATACTTTGTCTAAATGAGGCCACAATTCTCACACTGATGTATATTGGTATTGCAAATAGTTTGAGGTAGGCCAAGATGGGTTTCATTGTACAAAACAAGCATTTTCCATTTTTTAAATCTCATATTTGAATCCCTTAGTCTATTTACTACTCAGGTGCCCTTGGTTTCTTGATAGTACTCAGTTTTGCCCTCTCTCTTCACAAATTCTCGCAGACGTGCATCATCGCCCTGATTGGTCTAGCCCATGTCACGCGGATCGTGCCCGCCGACCGTTGATCGTATGATATAGGGAACGGGCAGGATAACCCCTCTCTGTCTCTCTGTTGGCGTTATTTTTCACGCAAAAAATGATAAACCATCACCGATTTGTTGTTACCATTACTTTTCACGCAAAAAAAAATGATAAACCATCACCGATTTGTTGTTGCCATTACTTTTCACGCAAAAAATGATAAACCATCAACAATTTGTTAGCCATTACTTTTCACGCAAAAAATGATAAACCATCAACAATTTGATGTAGCCATTACTTTTCACGCAAAAAAATGATAAACCATCAACAATTTGTTGTAGCCATTACTTTTGACGCAAAAAAAATGATAAACCATCACCGATTTGTTGTTGCCATTACTTTTCACGCAAAAAATGATAAACCATCACCGATTTGTTGTTGCCATTACTTTTCACGCAAAAAATGATAAACCATCAACAATTTGTTGTAGCCATTACTTTTCACGCAAAAAATGATAAACCATCAACAATTTGTTGTTGCCATTACTTTTCACGCAAAAAATATGATAAACCATGCATCACCGATTTGTTGTTGCCATTACTTTTCACGCAAAAAAATGATAAACCATCAACAATTTTTTGTAGCCATTACTTTTCACGCAAAAAATGATAAACCATCTATCTTTGTATAGAATGATAAACCTATCACGTATGATTTTTGAGGTCATTTAGAGAAGGCAGAAAAAACCTAATTTGTTACAAAAGCTGGTTTCAGTGAGACCTAACCAAGTTTGGCATACATGATGGCATACCTATAACAACAAGGAATATCTAAAAGGGAAAGTTTCAGAAAATTTGAAATTTAGGGTGAAAATGATGCCATACATGATGCTGTTTTTCGAGGTTTTGACCTGAAAATCAATTGGGTATTATAAAGGGAAATAAAATGTTCGAAAAATGTAAAAACGAAACAATCTATCTATCTATGTATAGAAGATCAGCTGTATGAAATTTGAGGTTATTTAGAGAAGGTAGAAAAAATCACCTTGTTAGAAAAGCTGGTTTCAGCGAGACGAAACGGCATGCGCTTAAGCAAAGTGATTTTTTCGAACATCTCCAAATGACCCCAAATTTTCCATACATGATGCCATACGTGTAACAACAAGGAACCCTATCTAAAAAGTGTCAAAAAAGTTTGCCCAACCGTATAGCTCTATCAAAAAGAACCTCACCATGGCGCTAGTATAATTTTGGGATAGTTACAAACTTTCGTTACCTAACCTTCAACATGAAACTTGTTTCAAATTCATTTTGGCCTACAAGAAACAAATCCCAACTTGATTCGAGCACCACAGCCTCCAAACGATGCCGATGCCGATATCGGCATGGTCAGAACGGCTATGCTCGCCGCCACTGCTAGGTCAACGTCGGGATGCACCCTCAATCCCGTCCCCTCATTCGATCACTGACACACCAGAGATACCGCCGAGGCCAATGCCGAACGTACATGCTGATGCCAATGCCGAACATGCATGCACGCCGCTGTGGGCACGGCCACGCCGACCCGCTATGCTGGACGCCACAGACCGCCGCGAGGTCTTTCCCTTCGCCACCACACTCTCCTAGCACCCACCTATACACGCCAGAAAGGAGAGACACTAGTTTTCTCTACATTGCTCGCGTTCGTGTCCGACACGGTCAGTCAAAGTTTTGAGGTGGTCGTCGATGTCGTCGACCATTTCTTCTCTTCTTTGCATGGTTAAACGCGTCTAGTTCATATCTATCTAATGCGTCTGGTCTCGCCTCATGCAGTTCTTTGTGGACGTCGATCTCATCTCGGCACCCCGCATGCCACCTCCTCCGTGCCATCGCTGTAGAGCTCCGTTTAAAAATCTAATCCTACCCGTGTATTGCCCCTTGTATCAGCGTCATGGCCCCACTTGTCATTTGATATACCGAAGCCCCACTCGTTCGCGTTTTGGTCAGGGATACAGCGATGCTTACGGTCAAACAAAGATGCATGGTCTGACGTGTCTTTGCAGGCTCTACATGGCCCCACTAGTCAGAAGATAACGGTCAACCGTCGGGCAACCGGCCGTTACATCACGTGTGATGGTTTCAGACAAACGTTTGGGTAAAACTGAGGAAAAACTAAGGAGCTGGGGAAAACTGAGCACAACTAAGGACCCGAGGGCACGAAAATAGAAATCCCTTTACTTTATCTAGTTTGTTCTATTTACTGTTGCTAAAATGAATACTCCTGAAAATACTAAATTGTGTGACTTCACAAATGCAAATAATAATGATTTCCTATGCACACCTATTGCTCCACCTGCTACTACAGCAGAATTCTTTGAAATTAAACCTGCTTTACTGAACTTGGTTATGAGAGATCAATTTTCTGGTGCTAGTTCTGATGATGCTGCTGCCCATCTCAATAATTTTGTTGAACTTTGTGAAATGCAAAAGTATAAGGATGTAGATGGTGATATTATTAAATTGAAAGTGTTTCCTTTCTCATTAAGAGGAAGAGCTAAAGATTGGTTGCTATCTTTGCCTAAGAATAGTATTGATTCATGGACTAAATGCAAGGATGCTTTTATTGGTAGATATTATCCTCCCGCTAAAATTATATCTTTGAGAAGTAGCATAATGAATTTTAAGCAATTAGATACTGAACATGTTGCTCAAGCATGGGAGAGAATGAAAACTTTGGTAAAGAATTGCCCAACCCATGGACTGACTACTTGGATGATCATCCAAACCTTCTATGCAGGACTAAATTTTTCTTCGCGGAATTTATTGGATTCAGCTGCTGGAGGTACCTTTATGTCCATCACATTGGGGGCGGCTACAAAACTTCTTGATGATATGATGATAAATTACTCTGAATGGCACACGGAAAGAGCTCCACAAGGTAAGAAGGTAAATTCTGTTGAAGAAACCTCTTCCTTGAGTGATAAGATTGATGTGATTATGTCTATGCTTGTGAATGGTAGATCTAATGTTGATCCAAATAATGTTCCTTTAGCCTCATTGGTTGCTCAAGAAGAAAATGTTGATGTGAATTTCATTAAAAATAATAATTTCAACAACAATGCTTATAGGAACAACTCTGGTAATAACTATAGGCCATATCCTTCTGCTAATGGTAATGGTTATGGTAATTCTTATGGGAATTCTTACAACAATAATAGGAATGTACCCTCTGGTCTTGAAGCTATGCTTAAAGAATTTATTAGTACACAAACTGCTTTTAACAAATCTGTTGAGGAAAAGCTTGATAAAATTGATACTATCGCTTCTAGAGTTGATAGACTTGCCTCTGATGTAAATCTTTTAAAATTGAAAGTTATGCCTAATAATGATATTGATAATAAGATTACTACTACAGCAAATGCCATCCAAGTTAGAATTAATGAGAATATAAGATTAATGGCTGAACTGCGTGCTAGGTGGGATAGAGAAGAAAATGAAAAACTAGCTAAAGAGAATAATGTAGCTAAAGTTTGGACTATTACCACCACTAGTAATGCTAATTCTCCACATGTTGCTGCACCTCCTACTATCAATGGTAAAATAATTGGTGTTGGCAATGTTTCTACTCCTAGTGCAAAGCGTACAAAACTGCCTGAAATTGCTAAAACTGCTGAAACTGCTTGTGATAAAACTGCTGAAATTTTTTCCAATCTTGGGAACAATGATCCCATTGCTGTAGCTCATAATGATTTAGATTTTGATGATTGCCACATCTCTGAAGTTATAAAGTTCTTACAAAAACTTGCTAAAAGTCCTAATGCTAGTGCTATAAATTTAGCCTTTACAAAACATATTACAAATGCTCTCATAAAAGCTAGAGAAGAGAAACTAAAACTTGAAACTTCTATTACTAGAAAGTTAGAAGATGGTTGGGAGCCCATCATTAAAATGAAATTCAATGACTTTGAATGTAATGCTTTATGTGATCTTGGTGCAAGTATTTCTGTTATGCCTAAAAAGATTTATGATATGCTTGACTTGCCACCATTGAAGAATTGTTATTTGGATGTTAATCTTGCCGATAATGTTAAAAAGAAACCTTTGGGGAGGATTGATAATGTGCATATTACGGTTAACAATAACCTTGTCCCCGTTGATTTTGTTGTCTTGGATATCGAATGCAATGCATCTTGTCCTATTGTGTTGGGAAGACCTTTTCTTCGAACTGTTGGTGCTGTTATTGATATGAGGGAAGGTAATATTAAATATCAATTTCCTCTCAAGAAAGGTATGGAACACTTCCCTAGAAAGAGAATGAAGTTTCCTTTTGATTCTATTATTAGAACAAGTTATGATGTTGATGCTTCTACTCTCGATGTTACTTGATTTGCACTTTCTGCGCCTAGCTGAAAGGCGTTAAAGAAAAGCGCTTATGGGAGACAACCCATGTTTTTACCTACAGCAATTTTTTTGTTTTATTGAGTCTTGGAAGTTGTTTACTACTGTAGCAACCTCTCCTTATCATGTTTTTGTGCCAAGTAAAGTTTCTATGTCAAAGTTGATGTTATATTTGGGATCGCTGCGCAGAAACAGCATTGCTGTCTGTCACGAATCTGGGCACAGTTCTCTGTAGAAAATTCGAAAAAATCTGACAATTTACGAGCGTGATCCTCAGATATGTACGCAACTTTCATTAGTTTTGAGTTTTTCCATTTGAGCAAGTCTGGTGCCAGCTTTAAATTCGTCTTTACGGACTGTTCTGTTTTTGACAGATTCTGCCTTTTATTTCGCATTGCCTCTTTTGCTATGTTGGATTTATTTCTTTGATCCATTAATGTCCAGTAGCATTATGCAATGTCCAGAAGTGAAAATAATGATTGTGTCACCTCTGAATGAGTGAATTATTAATTGTGCACTAACCCTCTAATGAGTTTGCTTGAAGTTTGGTGTGAAGGAAGTTTTCAAGGGTCAAGAGAGGAGAATGATATACTATGATCAAGAGGAGTGAAAGCTCTAAGCTTGGGGATGCCCCGTGGTTCACCCCTGCATATTTTAAGAAGACTCAAGCGTCTAAGCTTGGGGATGCCCAAGGCATCCCCTTCTTCATCGACAACATCATCAGGTTCCTCCCCTGAAACTATATTTTTATTCAGTCACATCTTGTGTTCTTTACTTGGAGCGTCGGTTTGTTTTTGTTTTTGTTTTTGTTTGAATAAAATGGATCCTAGCATTCACTTTGTGGGAGAGAGACACGCTCTGCTGTTGCATATGGACACATGTGTCCTTAGGCTTTACTCATAATGTTCATGGCGAAGTTTCTTCTTCGTTAAATTGTTATATGGTTGGAATTGGAAAATGCTACATGTAGTAATTCTAAAATGTCTTGGATAATGTGATACTTGGCAATTGTTGTGCTCATGTTTAAGCTCTTGCATCATATGCTTTGCACCCATTAATGAAGAAATACATAGAGCTTGCTAAAATTTGATTTGCATATTTGGTTTCTCTAAGGTCTAGATAATATCTAGTATTGAGTTTTGAACAATAAGGAAGACGGTGTAGAGTCTTATAATGTTTACAATATGTCTTTTATGTGAGTTTTGCTGCACTTGTTCATCCTTGAGTTTGCTTCAAATAACCTTGCTAGCCTAAACCTTGTATCGAGAGGGAATACTTCTCATGCATCCAAAATCCTTGAGCCAACTACTATGCCATTTGTGTCCACCACCTACCTACTACATGGTATTTCTCCGCCATTCCAAAGTAAATTGCTTGAGTGCTACCTTTAAATTCCATCATTCACCTTTGCAATATATAGCTCATGGGACAAAATAGCCTTAAAAACTATCGTAGTATTGAATATGTACTTATGCACTTTATATTTTATTAAGTTGCTTGTTGTGCGATAACCATGTTTCTGGGGAACGCCATCAACTATTGTTGAATATCATGTGAGTTGCTATGCATGTCCGTCTTGTCTGAAGGATCTATCATTTTAGTGGTTGGAGCATGCAAAATTGTTAGAGAAGAACATTGGGCCGCTAACTAAAGCCATGAATCATGGTGGAAGTTTCAGTTTTGGACATATATCCTCAATCTCATATGAGAATAATAACTTTGCTACATTCTTATGCATTTAAGAGGAGTCCATTATCTGTTGTCCATGTTGTCCCGGTATGGATGTCTAAGTTGAGAATAATCAAAAGCGAGAAATCCAAAATGCGAGCATTCTCCTTAGACCTTTGTACAGGCGGCATGGAGGTACCCCTTTGTGACACTTGGTTGAAACATGGCATGCAAAGATCCGGTAGTCCAAGCTAAGTAGGACGAGGTGCGGACACTATTAGTATACTATGCATGAGGCTTGCAACTTGTAAGATATAATTTACATAACTCATATGCTTTATTACTACCGTTGAAAAAATTGTTTCATGTTTTCAAAATAAAAGCTCTAGCACAAATACAACAATCGATGCTTTCCTCTTTGAAGGACCATTCTTTTACTTTTATTGTTGAGTCAGTTTACCTATCTCCTTCCACCTTAAGAAGCAAACACTTGTGTGAACTGTGCATTGATTCACTCTGTCTCGCTCCAGTACTGAGGTTGATAACAAAGCCTTGGCCAATGCCACTACAGAATTAATTTGGGTTGAATCACTGCTGACCGAACTTGGTGTTTAGCTTCGTGTGAAGCCTTGCTTATGGTGTGATAATTTGGGTGCTACTTCTCCGTCAGCTAACCTAATTTTTCATGCTCGCACAAAGCATATTGAGATATATTATCATTTTGTTCGTGAACGTGTTGCAAACAACCGTCTTGATATCAAGTTCATGTCCAACAAGGATCAGATTGTTGATGGGTTCACAAAGGCACTTCCTGTAAAAAGTCTAGATGAGTTCAAGCCTAATCTAAATCTCTACTGAGTTTTAGATTAAGGGGGGATCTTAGAGTATTTAATAGTGGACATGTACGGTGTATGGAGTAGTACATCGATCGTACACGTACCTCCTTTGTATATGTTGGAGATATATTTGATACATGTATATTTGGTAGTATATGATTTGTAATCATCTGCCTCATCTCTAGGATACCTTTCTTGGCCTCCAAGTCTGTACTCCCATATATACTTGTCCGAGAGGCTCAATACACCATCCAACATATTTCGCATATATCTCTATGTTTCAACATGGTATCATAGCGGCACGCTCCTTGACCTAGCCGTCGCACAAGCTTCCGCGCCGCGCCGCCCCAGGGAGGTCAATTTTCCATGATCTACTCCGGGGGCCGCGCAACCCGTATGAGGGTTTGTCCGTCGATCGGTTGATCGGCTGCCCTCATGTTGTTTTTCCTAATCTTTAGATTGATTTTCTTTTTTGTCCATCGGTCGCTCGACCGACGTTTTCTTTCTTGGTTTACCGATCATAGATTGGATTGAGTCGACCACACCGCCGTCACCGTGCGCCTCTACTCTCACATCGGCATCGACAATCTACACCGCCCCCGCGCGCCTCTACGGTAGGTTGTAGCGCGTCTCGGCTGGCTGCCGCTTGTCTCTGCAGGCTGCTGTGGCCATCCTCCTCAGATCGTCTTCGCTGGCATCGACTGGGACATCATCAACAATGTCGCTGATACGTCTCCAACGTATCGATAATTTCTTATGTTCCATGCTACTTTATTGATGATACCTACATGTTTTATGCACATTATATGTCATATTTATGCATTTTCTGGAACTAACCTATTAACAAGATGCCGAAGAGCCAGTTGCTGTTTTCTGCTGTTTTTGGTTTCAGAAATCCTAGTAAGGAAATATTCTCGGAATTGGACGAAACTTTCGCCCAGGGTCCTATTTTTGCACGAAGCTTCCAGAAGACCGAAGAGATAACGAAGTGGGGCCACGAGGCAGCCAGGGGCTAGGGCGGCGCGGCCCAAGCCCTGGCCGCGCGGCCCTACCCCTGGGCACCTCGTGTGGCCCCCGCGTTGACCTTCCGCCTACTTAAAGTCTCCGTCGCGAAACCCCGGTACCGAGAGCCACGATACGGAAAACCTTCCCAGAGACGCCGCCGCCGAATCCCATCTCGGGGATTCAGGAGATCGCCTCCGGCACCCTGCCGGAGAGGGGATTCATCTCCCGGAGGACTCTACACCGCCATGGTCGCCTCCGGAGTGATGAGTGAGTAGTTCACCCCTGGACCATGGGTCCATAGCAGTAGCTAGATGGTCGTCTTCTCCTTGTTGTGCTTCATTGTTGGATCTTGTGAGCTGCCTAACATGATCAAGATCATCTATATGTAATTCTATATGTTGTGTTTGTCGGGATCCGATGGATAGAGAATACTATGATTATGGTGATTATCAATCTATTGTTTATGTGTTGTTTATGATCTTGCATGCTCTCCGTTATTAGTAGAGGCTCTGGCCAAGTTTGTACTCTTAACTCCAAGAGGGAGTATTTATGCTCGATAGTGGGTTCATGCCTTCATTGACCCTGGGACAGTGACAGAAAGTTCTAAGGTTGTGATGTGTTGTTGCCACTAGGGATAAAACATTGATTCTATATCTAAGGATGTAGTTGTCGATTACATTACGCACCATACTTAATGCAATTGTCTGTTGCTTAGCAACTTAATACTGAATGGGGTTCGGACGATAACCTGAAGGTGGACTTTTTAGGCATAGATGCAGTTGGATGGCGGTCTATGTACTTTGTCGTAATGCCCAATTAAATCTCACTATATTTATCATATCATGTATATGCATTGTTATGCCTTTCTCTATTTGTCAATTGCCCGCCTGTAATTTGTTCACCCAACATGCTTTTATCTTATGGGAGAGACACCTCTAGTGAACTGTGGACCCCGGTCCTATTTTTACATAGCATACAATCTACTGCAATTGTGTTTACTGTTTTCTTTGCAAACATCTTCCACTCGATACGTTTAATCCTTTGTTACAGCAAGCCGGTGAGATTGACAACCTCACTGTTTCGTTGGGGCAAAGTACTTTGGTTTTGTTGTGCAGATTCACGTTGGCGCCGGAATCCCTGTTGTTGCGCCGCATCACATTTCGCCACCATCAACCTTCAACGTGCTTCTTGGCTCCTCCTGGTTCGATCAACCTTGGTTTCTTTCTGAGGGAAAACTTGCCACTGTGCGCATCATACCTTCCTCTTGGGGTTCCCAACGGACGTATACATTTACGCGCATCATCGCCATCGCCTACAATCTGTGCGTCGTCCACACCATGGCGCGTACAACGCTGCCATCGGTCTGATCAACCAATCGTGGGCCCGTCTCTGACAAGCACGTCTCCGAGCACGCGCCTACCACTGATCGAGCTACAGGTTGTCGCTGCGTCTCCCCTTCGGGCCTCAGCGCCGCCGCCCTTGGTCCACGCTACCGGTGACGTGGGCATTACCCTTCGGGTAACTATTATCGTGCTACCCCTGAAAGCCCAATCGGAGGCCCATGAAGACACCCGAAGTCCAGGTGGGCCATAGCGTCAGTTTGTAAGATGGATTCTTGAAGAGCAAGGCAAGGAGACGAAGAATAAAAGGAAAGTTTAGAACTAGGACTCTTTGTAACCTAGTCGTACCCGGACAGATCTCTCGAGACCTGGCTCCCAATATAAGGGCCAGGAGAGGGGCTGCCGAGGACACACGCAATCTTAGCAACCATAGCCACCGTAAGTCTAGAGCTAGGTCCCAGCAGAACTTAGACTCTCGACGAGATCATAGCCGAAACCTTCGGCACCCCATTGTAACCCGATATTTTCATAATCAAGATCAGACAGGCAGGACGTAAGGGTTTTACCTCATCGAGGGCCCCGAACCTGGGTAAATCGCTTTCCCCGCTTGTTTGATAACCGATGTCTCGTGTCAGCCTACATGATTCCATCAACCCTAAGCCCCATATGGAGGGCATTGCCGAGGAGTACCCTCGACAATTGGTGCCGTCTGTGGGAACCCTGTTGGCACAAGATTCGTCATCGGTAGATCCAGCCATGTCGTCGGCAGCATGATCAATACCGTCGGCATCACCAAGCTCGGGGAGCCCGATTCGATTCGGCTCCTACGAGTTCACCCCGCACAACGATTCATCTCGCTCGACTTTTTCGGGTCTGCAAGGAAATCTGGGCATGACGTTCGGAAGCGTCCACTGCAACGTCAACGCAGAAGGAGTTCTTCGGCTGCTGGAGCCGTTCATCCCCAGATCAGCAAGGAAATCGTCCCCATCAGCAGCATGATCGATCATGTCATCATCGATTGATCTTTTAGCCGGTCTAATGGATTCGACGAGTTCGTCCCCACCATCGACACCTCGGTCGGTATCATCAATGTCAACCAGACCCGATGACTCTGAGTCGTCAGATATGACCTCGTACTACTGCTTAAATTGTGACACCAGACACGGATTGGGATCGAGTGACACACCAGATATGCATCGGGAGAGGAAAG
Organism: Lolium multiflorum; assembly: GCA_030979885.1. NCBI lineage: Eukaryota > Viridiplantae > Streptophyta > Magnoliopsida > Poales > Poaceae > Lolium > Lolium multiflorum. The sequence continues at coordinate 144,472,413 of CM061752.1, forward strand.
TATCGACATCGCCGTCAGGATGACCACCTGGAAGACGGCTCATCATCAGATCTACACCACCAACGCGGCAAACGGAGGAGAAGAAGGAGATCGTACCCCCCCCGCTCTACGTAACTTTGAAAACAGTGCTAGTAACAACGACAGCGATTACACCATCGCGGAGGAAGAATGGGTGGCAGCCCTGGCGGCCATATTCAACAACACACCACTCCCCGCCGGAACTTCGGTTGGGACCCTTAATGCCTATCGCACTATCTTGGAGAAGAATCGGCAGCGACTGTCGAACGAGCAAGCCACCCTCGAGCGACGTTTGCTGGCAGCGGATCAATCTAGTGATCGACGGAGGGGCTCGCGGGTAAGTGCGTCTCGAAGCAGCCAAGGTGCAGGAAAACATCGATCGAGGCTGTCCCAACTTTTGGAAGATGATGCTAGATAAATAATGTCAAATTTAACCAAGTCCTTCATGACCACGGACACAGCGGGTATGTTGAGGCAAAAAATTGTCGAGGGAGCAACTGCCAATCTCACGGCATATCTCATCAACTAGCAAATCGGGGTGCCCTGGAAAGCCTAGCAATCCTGGGAAACAGTCTAGTTCCACGAAAAGATAAATCTGCGCTTCAAGCCAGTGGCTCGAAGCACCGTTCAAGGGACGCCGAGATGAAATCACCCAGAGTAGAATCGACAGAGCCAGGTGACGACGAGCTGCAAGGGAGGAGTACAACAGCGATGAATCCGAAGAAAGCCAGGAGTACGATGGCAAGATGAGGGAAGCTGACTGTTTGAGTTACAAGATCCGCGAGACTATGCCACCCAAAAGGTTCAAGCCTACCCCCACTGATGCCGCCAAATATGACAGACAGCAGGAGCCGAGGTCTTGGATAGATGATTACCTGCAGACTGTGATCTTGCACCAGGGAAACCAAATAGCAGCATTGCAGTGCTTACAACTCTACCTCAAGGATTCGGCACGAGCCTGGTTGAGAGGCCTGCCGAAGGGGTCATTAAGTCGTGGGATGATTTTGTAGACGCCTTCGTCAAAAACTTCCAAGCAACATACAAGAGGCCTGTCGGAATTGACGAATTGCAACACTGCCAGCAAAAACCAGAGGAGTCGATGCGCGCATACATCGGGAGGTTCACCAAGCTCTTGAACGCTGTCGAAGACGTTTCCATCGACGAAGAAATCGATGCCGTCAGTGGTTGTATTCGACGTGAAACTTACATAGAGGAGCTCGGGCGCAAAAAAAACCAAAGACCATAACTAAGTTAATGGAAATCGCAACAGTTGGGCTGATGGCGAAGAAAACGTATGAATGCCGCGGCCACGCAGTAACGACGAAGACGACGATCAGGCGAGGCATGACTCGGGTGGCCGAAGGGATCGTCGCAAGAAGAGGAAAGACCGAAGCTACGATGACAATAACTTAGTAGCTGCGGGATATTCTGATCATCGAGACGATCGGTATGATGATAGGCGAGACGATCGACAGGACGACAATCAGAGTAACTCTGGGAACCGTGGCAATTACAAACCACGGCCTCCAAGGACCCCTGAGTTGCCCTTTGCCGAACAGATAAACGCTCCTTGCTACTTGCACGCGTATTTTGATCCTAAGGACGATAAGAAGAAGTCGAGTCACTTGCTCAGGGATTGTCGACAGTTCATTGAGATGTAGAAGCTTATCCAGTAGCAGCAGCAGCCGAATTTACCACCACCACCACCTCAGCACCAAGTTCAGCAGGTCCAGCCTTGCAACTCTAACGAGTCTTTCCCGCCACCATGTGGACAAATGAGCATGATCCATCGAACTGGTGTCTCGATATGGGAGAGGAAGAAGCTCACCCAGGAGATAAACTTGGCGGAAACTATCATGTCCAATATTCCTGAATACATCGACTGGTCATCTCAGAGCGTTCTATTCAGCAGAGCGGACCACCCGATGACAATCCCAAAGCCAGGACATGCAGCTTTAGTTGTCGAAGCACAAATAGGAGGATTCAATATGAGCAAGGTCTTCATTGACGGTGGAAGCGGATTAAATCTGATATTCTTCGACACAATTAAAAATATGGGAATTATGATGAGGATGCTGGAAGAAACAGATACTTGTTTCCACAGGATTCTCCCCACTTTACCGGCGTACTCTCTTGGCAAAGTTTACTTGAACGTTGTCTTTGGGAAACCCGACAACTTCAGGAAGGAAAAGATCGAGTTTGAAGTAGTAAACTGGGAATCACAGTACCACGCTATACTCGGGAGATCAGCTTATGCCAAGTTCATGGTTGTGCCACATTATGCGTACCTCAAGCTCAAGATGCCTGGGAACAATGGAACAAACATCACAGTCTATGGAAGTTTTTCACGCTCAGATAATTGTGATTGTGAGTTTCAGAAGATTGCTTCCAAGTTCGGATTGAAGAAAGAAATTGATGACTACCCCTCTAAATCAGCAACACTCGATGATAAGGAGGACGAACGCATCAAGAAACTGAAGAAGAAACCGAACGATCTCGCTCTGAAAGCTTCGACAGTAGAACCTTCGGCGGCTGGTGCCAAGGTAATTATTGAAGGAAGAAAAACTACATCACTTGCTGCAAGTGCCCCTGATGACGCCAGTGATGCATCCAAAGCCATCGGCACGTTGGATAAGACCGAAGATAAGAAGAACCCTCCTCTTGCTTAAAAAGGACGGGTCTCGTTTTTTTTTTAGTTTTTTTGCTTCTCAATAAGGGCCCATCTTAGCCCCTTAGTTCTTACTTATGTTATTAATGAAGACTCAAGTTTTGTTTTTCTGAAGTATTGCAGTAATTCGGGTAACCCGAACAAGATTATAAAGACCTTTTGTTCGCATACTACAGCGAACATTGGTTTAATTGAAACAACCCCCAAGATTGCACTCTAAAAAGCCTCTGAAACTACGAGTGCTACAAGGCAAAATCGGTGGGAATCTCGCTTTTCTCCCTTGCTACAGACGCCTCGAGAATATAAGAGAGTCGCAGATAGCAAGGATCATGACACACATATAAAAGCGATCTATGTTCGGTACTTTAAACTACATAAGTACTAACGAACGACAAAGTCATCAGTAGGTCTAGTTCCACCGATTTATTCGGGAGCTGCTGTCAAGTAATACGCCGGTTGAAAGCAAAAGTTGCACATACAACAGGTTTTGCAAAACCTGCAACACGAGCTGATCACTCAAACATTTTGCCGCCGACAAACATCATACGTATACATCATAATACAGATGTGCAACAAGTAATTAAGATTTACTCCAATTAATGAAGATAGCCAACGACATTTACATGCAGTTAAAAAGGCTACACATATATACAATTCCCATCGGGACAAGCACACCCGAATATTGGGCTGCAGAGAGTGTTTACATTGTTTAAGCATAAAGATTTTTTTCAGGACTCCTCCTCTGCAATCTTTTCGTCTACCTTTGAGTTATGTTCTAGCTTGTCGGCTACAATGCAAGATGGGATAAAAGCATTGTCGAAAAGATGATCTACATTACCTTCGGCATTTACGACGGCTATCAGATCTATGGTTGGATGTTTTGCCAAAAGAAGAGCAAAAGCAGAAAGAGCCCCGACAGTCACTTGTGAACGGATCAACCTTCAGATCTTCCTGATGTTCCCAAACTCAGACATTAATGTCAGTAACATGGGAGAACCCCGTTTAATGGGAACATTGTCTTCCAGATTATTCTCAATACTTTATAGAATTTGTCGAAGAAGCGGTGGACCTGTTGAACCCGATCCTGGAACTTCGCGACAGTGGAAGCCTTTGATTGATTCTTCCAGAAAACCTCATCTAGAGATGACAGTTCAGTCAACGCATTTACGCGTTCAGGGATTCGCTTGTTTTCCTCGGCTGGGTTCAGAGCTATGACTACAAGGAGTAACGAAGGAAGATCAGACGATACCTTTATAAAAGTCACGGAACAGGAAGTTAAAGGGCACTTACAGTTCAAACTTTATGTGGCTTTGTGCAATTCAGCAAGCGCATAACGTTCTGCGTCAGCCGCCAGCTCGTTCTTCTTCCTGACAATAGCGGCCAAGGCATAAGTACTGCGCATATCCTTTTCCATCTGAGCAATTCGATCTTTCATACATCAGAGTCGATCATTCTCAGACGCGGCACCCGAAGAATCGTCATTAAATGAAGGCACAGGAAAAACCTGCAAAAGTTATTAAGAAGCATGATGGATTATATGGGTTCAACATTGGAATTTACTCCCATCGGGAGCGTGCAAATAAAAGTATTATCACAGGAGGGTACTGGCAAGATTGCCAATACAAAAGTTGTTACAACCACAAGGTCTTGTGATAGGAAATTGTTTCAAACTAAGCAAGAATTACAAAAATAAAGTCAAGGAGCCTGGGTCTGGTTCGACAAGCTTGGTCCAGTAGCTGATTTCTTTGCCGAGACCAATTCAAGAAGTTGGCGAGCACACTTAAGCTGGGGTTTTAAAATCACCCAAGTCAACAAATCGCCCATCTTGGTCCTTCGGCAGATCCTTGGACATTTCTTCAATATCGGCTTTGAAACGTGACCCATCATAAGCTGAAAAGCTAGGAGGGCGCCATAGGTACACGAAGTACGTTTGAATACCTCGATAACCTCCTTCGTGTTGATGGCAAAAGCATCGATCAACTGTCCCAAAGTTTTGTTCTGATCAACCTTGGGAAAGATCATCAAGTGCATCCTCGCCATGGCTCCTTTACCCTTCTGGAGAAGGGCTTGAACAAGCATGTGAGATTCGAGGGTCAGCGACAAAGCATTTACAGGAGAGTTACTCGGGAGCTTGTCCAAGGCTTCAACAGGGATATCGGCATCGTCTGCAAGGAAGAAAAAGGAAGAGTTTTCTAGCTATAAATTGAATCAATAAAGGGAAAATCAAAGAGAGCCAAATGGGGATTACTGAGCAAGGCCAAAACAGATTGGCGAAGAAGATCATCCTTTTCCTTCACTTGAGCTTCAGCAGCAAGCCTTGATGTCTCTTCATCCTTCGGCTTCCCTTCAGCTTTTCGAGCTCCTCTTTCAAAGAGTCGGCATTCTAGCGAGCTTCGGCAGCAATTTTAATTGCGCCCTCCAGCTTTGAAGAAGACTCGATCTACTTTTGCAGCCGAATTTTATCAGCTTCAAGAGAAGTATATCCGAAGGCGAAGGCCTCCAGAGAAGAGATAACAGCTCGTAAGTCCTAGGGAAGTAGGAGAAGATGATTATTACCAAAGCAGAAAATTAATCATCGGCAAGTTCATAATCTGATGAAGACCCATTCAGGAGCTACCAAAAATAGACATATTATTGAAACAAAAAAGACTTACAGGCTTCTCAGAAGGATAAGTCGTAGCTGCGGCAGTCGAAGGAATTTATTTCCCTTTGGAGAGAGAAGAAGCTGTTGAAATTTGAGCCGCTGGGCTGTAGCAGGAGTGGAAGCCTCGGAGGCCGGCTGGGTCCGACTTGCGATGCTCGTTTTGGCCTTCTTGGAAGGGGTTCGATGAAACTCTCACTACAAGGGTGAGAAGCCGACAATGTGAGAATCGAGTAGATAGTCATCATCGGAGTTTAATTTCAGAAAAAGTAGTGAGGACTTACAGATCAAAAAGATCATCTTCATCGGCAAAGCCGCGGATGATCTCTTTGAGGGCATTCATCGGCCTTCTCCATGTTGCATCAACAAAGGCGGCGCGATCAGCATCGTCATCATGGATCGACCCCACTGTATCACTTATATCGTCGCAAGGGATTGAGGATCGATGAAAGAAGCTTCAGGATTCATTGGATCGTCATGATCATCTTCTGAGTTTATGTTTCCTTCAGTGTGGGATTCTACAGGGACTGAAGAGTCTCTTCTTTCAGAAAAATCATTCGATATATCTTGCAAACGCTCGGGAGCTGTAGGGATCTGTCGAAGTAATCGAGTAAGAATAATGAAAATTGTGGAGAGTGAAAGAAATAGGTTAATGAGGACACGAAAAAGAGATTTACCTCGGTTGGTAGATGGTCAGCGTCGAACGGTGGCTGGGAGATATTAATGGGATTGAGTCTTCTTGGCTAAAAAGAGTAAGGCGCCTAACTTCATCAAGCAGTTCCTTCTCAGATAATTCGGAAACATTCACTCTTGTCTCGTCCTTGGGGCCCGAATACAACCACATCGGGTGAGCCCTAGACATGATTGGCTGGACTCGACGTTTTAAGAACATAGCGGCTAACTCAGTTCCTATCATGGTTTGGCGATCAAATTCCTTGATCCGAAGGAATCTTTCGAATAATCTATCGACTGTTGGTTTGTCATCGGGTGAAAGCATATTCTTCCAAGACTTTTTAGGTTCGACTTCTAGGACGTCGGAGAATTGGGGAAGCTGGGTATCGATTGCTGAAGAGTCTCTGATATAAAACCACTTCAGCTTCCATCCCTGAACAGATTCTTTCATTGGGAAGTTGAAGTAGTTGACTTCTTTACGAACAACAAACCGAACTCCAATGATGAAGGACCCACCGCTGCAGCTGTATCTCTTCACAAAGAAATTTTCTTCCACAGACCAAAATGAGGCTCGATGCCCAGGAATGCTTCACAGAGGGTGATAAAGATGGCAAGATGAAGGATTGAATTGGGGTTCAACTACCACAGTTGGATCTTGATACGTCTCAAACGTATCGATAATTTCTTATGTTCCATGCTACTTTATTGATGATACCTACATATTTTATGCACATTATATGTCATATTTATGCATTTTCTGGAACTAACCTATTAACAAGATGCCGAAGAGCCAGTTGTTGTTTTCTGCTGTTTTTGGTTTCAGAAATCCTAGTAAGGAAATATTCTCGGAATTGGACGAAACTTTCGCCCAGGGTCCTATTTTTGCACGAAGCTTCCGGAAGACCGAAGAGATAACGAAGTGGGGCCACGAGGCAGCCGGGGACGGGCGGCGCGGCCCAGGCCCTGGCCGCGCCGGCCTGCCCCTGGGCACCTCGTGTGGCCCCCGCTGCCCTTTCGCCTACTTAAAGCCTCCGTCGCGAAAACCCCTGAGAGCCACGATACGGAAAACCTTCCGGAGACGCCCCGCCGCGAATCCCATCTCGGGGGATTCGGAGATCGCCTCCGGCACCTGCCGGAGAGGGGATTCATCTCCCGGAGGACTCTACACCGCCATGGTCGCCTCCGGAGTGATGAGTGAGTAGTTCACCCCTGGACCATGGGTCCATAGAAGTAGCTAGATGGTCGTCTTCTCCTTGTTGTGCTTCATTGTTGGATCTTGTGAGCTGCCTAACATGATCAAGATCATCTATATGTAATTCTATATGTTGTGTTTGTCGGGATCCGATGGATAGAGAGTACTATGATTATGGTGATTATCAATCTATTGTTTATGTGTTGTTTATGATCTTGCATGCTCTCCGTTACTAGTAGAGGCTCTGGCCAAGTTTTTACTCTTAACTCCAAGAGGGAGTATTTATGCTCGATAGTGGGTTCATGCCTTCATTGACACCTGGGACAGTGACAGAAAGTTCTAAGGTTGTGATGTGCTGTTGCCACTAGGGATAAAACATTGATTCTATGTCTAAGGATGTAGTTGTCGATTACATTACGCACCATACTTAATGCAATTGTCTGTTGCTTAGCAACTTAATACTGAATGGGGTTCGGATGATAACCTGAAGGTGGACTTTTTAGGCATAGATGCAGTTGGATGGCGGTCTATGTACTTTGTCGTAATGCCCAATTAAATCTCACTATATTTATCATATCATGTATATGCATTGTTATGCCTTTCTCTATTTGTCAATTGCCCGACTGTAATTTGTTCACCTAACATGCTTTTATCTTATGGGAGAGACACCTCTAGTGAACTGTGGACCCCGGTCCTATTCTTTACATAGCATACAATCTACTGCAATTGTGTTTACTGTTTTCTTTGCAATCATCTTCCACTCGATACGTTTAATCCTTTGTTACAGCAAGCCGGTGAGATTGACAACCTCACTGTTTCGTTGGGGCAAAGTACTTTGGTTGTGTTGTGCAGGTTCCACGTTGGCGCCGGAATCCCTGGTGTTGCGCCGCATCACATTTCGCGACCATCAACCTTCAACGTGCTTCTTGGCTCCTACTGGTTCGATTAAACCTTGGTTTCATACTGAGGGAAACTTGCTTCTATACGCATCATACCTTCCACTTGGGGTTCCCAACGGACATGTGCATCTACGCGTATCAAGCTAAATTTGGCGCCGTTGCCGGGGAGATCAAGACACGCTGCAAGGGGAGTCTCCACTTCTCCATCTCTTTACTTTGTTTTTGCCTTGCTTTATTTTATTTACTACTTTGTTTGCTGCACCTAAACAAAACACACAAAAATTAGTTGCTAGTTTTACTTTATTTACTGTCTTGCTCTCTATATCAAAAACACAAAAAAATTAGTTACTTGTCTTTACTTTATTTGCCTAGTTTACTTTATTGCTGTTATCATGAGTAATCCTGAAGTTGAAGTTCGTTCTTTTAAGCAACAAGGTGGAGAAAGTTTTAAAGATGCTTGGTATAGAATTAGTAATGCTCATCAAAGGTGCATTAAGAAACACTCCACCACTATCCTTCTTAGGAACTTTTATGTTGGTTTATCTAGTTGGAATAGGTATGTTCTTGATACTCTTTCGGGAGGCAATTTCCTAGGTACTCCCGCTTTAGAAGCTAGTTGCATCATTGAGAGTCTAGTTGGAATACCACCTGTTAATGAAGTTAAAACTGAAATCTCTCTTGAAGATGTTATGAAAAAATTGGAAACCATAGAGAAAAATTTTCCAAGTGTTGAAACTAAATTGGGAATGTTATTTGACAAAACTTATGAACTTGATAAATCCTTAGGAGGAATTGATGAAAAAATTAGTGTCCTAGGAACTTGTGTTGTCCATGATAATCAAACCAATAGGATTGATGAACTTGAAAAAGCTATGGGAACCTTGGGTTCAACCTTTTCTTCTCTCAAGTATAATGAGAAAGCTTATGTGGGTAAAGAGCAAAAATTCATGTACGCCTCTAAAGTGCCTAAACAAAAGAATTACTATAGGCCTAAAATTGCTAAAACCCCTAGCACCACCATAGAAAATTTAGATAATGGAGCACCTAAAGTACCCTCTGCAACAAGTTGTGTTTGCATGAAAAATAATAATGTTGATGCTTCATCTCTCGATGTTACTTGATTTGCACTTTCTGCGCCTAGCTGAAAGGCGTTAAAGAAAAGCGCTTATGGGAGACAACCCATGTTTTTACTACAGCAATTTTTTGTTTTGTTGAGTCTTGGAAGTTGTTTACTACTGTAGCAACCTCTCCTTATCATGTTTTTGTGCCAAGTAAAGTTTCTATGTCAAAGTTGATGTTATATTTGGGATCGCTGCGCAGAAACAGCATTGCTGTCTGTCACGAATCTGGGCACAGTTCTCTGTAGAAAATTCGAAAAAATCTGCCAATTTACGAGCGTGATCCTCAGATATGTACGCAACTTTCATTAGTTTTGAGTTTTTCCATTTGAGCAAGTCTGGTGCCAGCTTTAAATTCGTCTTTACGGACTGTTCTGTTTTTGACAGATTCTGCCTTTTATTTCGCATTGCCTCTTTTGCTATGTTGGATTTATTTCTTTGATCCACTAATGTCCAGTAGCATTATGCAATGTCCAGAAGTGAAAAGAATGATTGTGTCACCTCTGAATGTGTGAATTATTAATTGTGCACTAACCCTCTAATGAGTTTGCTTGAAGTTTGATGTGAAGGAAGTTTTCAAGGGTCAAGAGAGGAGAATGATATACTATGATCAAGAGGAGTGAAAGCTCTAAGCTTGGGGATGCCCCCGTGGTTCACCCCTGCATATTTTAAGAAGACTCAAGCGTCTAAGCTTGGGGATGCCCAAGGCATCCCCTTCTTCATCGACAACATCATCAGGTTCCTCCCCTGAAACTATATTTTTATTCAATCACATCTTGTGTTCTTTACTTGGAGCGTCGGTTTGTTTTTGTTTTTGTTTTTGTTTGAATAAGATGGATCCTAGCATTCACTTTGTGGGATAGAGACACGCTCCGCTGTTGCATATGGACACATGTGTCCTTAGGCTTTACTCATAATGTTCAAGGCGAAGTTTCTTCTTCGTTAAATTGTTATATGGTTGGAATTGAAAAATGCTACATGTAGTAATTGGTAAAATGTCTTGGATAATGTGATACTTGGCAATTGTTGTGCTCATGTTTAAGCTCTTGCATCATATGCTTTGCACCCATTAGTGAAGAAATACATAGAGCTTGCTAAAATTTGATTTGCATATTTGGTCTCTCTAAGGTCTAGATAATATCTAGTATTGAGTTTTGAACAACAAGGAAGACGGTGTAGAGTCTTATAATGTTTACAATATGTCTTTTATGTGAGTTTTTCTGCACCATTCATCCTTGAGTTTGCTTCAAATAACCTTGCTAGCCTAAACCTTGTATCGAGAGGGAATACTTCTCATGCATCCAAAATCCTTGAGCCAACCACTATGCCATTTGTGTCCACCATAACTACCTACTACATGGTATTTCTCCGCCATTCCAAAGTAAATTGCTTGAGTGCTACCTTTAAAATTCCATCATTCACCTTTGCAATATATAGCTCATGGGACAAAATAGCCTTAAAAACTATCGTAGTATTGAATATGTACTTATGCACTTTATATTTTATTAAGTTGCTTGTTGTGCGATAACCATGCTTCTGGGGAACGCCATCAACTATTGTTGAATATCATGTGAGTTGCTATGCATGTCCGTCTTGTCTAAAGGATCTATCATTTTAGTGGTTGGAGCATGCAAAATTGTTAGAGAAGAACATTGGGCCGCTAACTAAAGCCATGAATCATGGTGGAAGTTTCAGTTTTGGACATATATCCTCAATCTCATATGAGAATAATAATCATTGCTACATGCTTATGCATTTAAGAGGAGTCCATTATCTGTTGTCCATGTTGTCCCGGTATGGATGTCTAAGTTGAGAATAATCAAAAGCGAGAAATCCAAAATGCGAGCTTTCTCCTTAGACCTTTGTACAGGCGGCATGGAGGTACCCCTTTGTGACACTTGGTTGAAACATGGCATGCAAAGATCCGGTAGTCCAAGCTAAGTAGGACGAGGTGCGGGCACTATTAGTATACTATGCATGAGGCTTGCAACTTGTAAGATATAATTTACATAACTCATATGCTTTATTACTACCGTTGACAAAATTGTTTCATGTTTTCAAAATAAAAGCTCTAGCACAAATACAGCAATCGATGCTTTCCTCTTGAAGGACCTTTCTTTTACTTTTATTGTTGAGTCAGTTTACCTATCTCCCTCCACCTTAAGAAGCAAACACTTGTGTGAACTGTGCATTGATTCCTACATACTTGCATATTGCACTTGTTATATTACTTTATGTTGACAATATCCATGAGATATACATGTTATAAGTTGAAAGCAACCGCTGAAACTTAATCTTCCTTTGTGTTGCTTCAACACCTTTACTTTGATTTATTGCTTTATGAGTTAACTCTTATGCAAGACTTATTGATGCTTGTCTTGAAGTACTATTCATGAAAAGTCTTTGTCATATGATTCACTTGTTTACTCATGTCATTACTTTTGTTTTGATCGCTGCATTCATTACATATGTTTACAAATAGTATGATCAAGATTATGATAGCATGTCACTTCAGAAATTATCTTTGTTATCGTTTTACCTGCTCGGGACGAGCAGAACTAAGCTTGGGGATGCTGATACGTCTCAAACGTATCGATAATTTCTTATGTTCCATGTTACTTTATTGATGATACCTACATGTTTTATGCACATTATATGTCATATTTATGCATTTTCTGGAACTAACCTATTAACAAGATGCCGAAGAGCCAGTTGCTGTTTTCTGCTGTTTTTGGTTTCAGAAATCCTAGTAAGGAAATATTCTCGGAATTGGACGAAACTTTCGCCCAGGGTCCTATTTTTGCGCAGCTTTCCAGAAGACCGAAGAGATAACGAAGTGGGGCCACGAGGCAGCCAGGGGACAGGCGGCGCGGCCCAGGCCCGGCCGCGCCGGCCTGCCCTGGGCACCTCGTGTGCCCCCCACGTTGCCCTTTTGCCTACTTAAAGCCTCCGTCGCGAAAACCCCAGTCCGAGAGCCACGATACGGAAAACCTTCCAGAGACGCCGCCGCCGCGAATCCCATCTCGGGGATTCAGGAGATCGCCTCCGGCACCCTGCCGGAGAGGGATTCATCTCCCGGAGGACTCTACACCGCCATGGTCGCCTCCGGAGTGATGAGTGAGTAGTTCACCCCTGGACCATGGGTCCATAGCAGTAGCTAGATGGTCGTCTTCTCCTTGTTGTGCTTCATTGTTGGATCTTGTGAGCTGCCTAACATGATCAAGATCATCTATATGTAATTCTATATGTTGTGTTTGTCGGGATCCGATGGATAGAGAGTACTATGATTATGGTGATTATCAATCTATTGTTTATGTGTTGTTTATGATCTTGCATGCTCTCCGTTACTAGTAGAGGCTCTGGCCAAGTTTTTACTCTTAACTCCAAGAGGGAGTATTTATGCTCGATAGTGGGTTCATGCCTTCATTGACACCTGGGACAGTGACAGAAAGTTCTAAGGTTGTGATGTGCTGTTGCCACTAGGGATAAAACATTGATTCTATGTCTAAGGATGTAGTTGTCGATTACATTACGCACCATACTTAATGCAATTGTCTGTTGCTTAGCAACTTAATACTGAATGGGGTTCGGATGATAACCTGAAGGTGGAATTTTTAGGCATAGATGCAGTTGGATGGCGGTCTATGTACTTTGTCGTAATGCCCAATTAAATCTCACTATATTTATCATATCATGTATATGCATTGTTATGCCTTTTTCTATTTGTCAATTGCCCGACTGTAATTTGTTCACCTAACATGCTTTTATCTTATGGGAGAGACACCTCTAGTGAACTGTGGACCCCGGTCCTATTCTTTACATAGCATACAATCTACTTGTGTTTACTGTTTTCTTTGCAATCATCTTCCACTCGATACGTTTAATCCTTTGTTACAGCAAGCCGGTGAGATTGACAACCTCACTGTTTCGTTGGGGCAAAGTACTTTGGTTGTGTTGTGCAGGTTCCGCGTTGGCGCCGGAATCCCTGGTGTTGCGCCGCATCACATTTCGCGACCATCAACCTTCAACGTGCTTCTTGGCTCCTACTGGTTCGATTAAACCTTGGTTTTATACTGAGGGAAACTTGCTTCTATACGCATCATACCTTCCACTTGGGGTTCCCAACGGACGTGTGCATCTACGCGTATCAGATCTCATACTCACGAAGGAGGTGATGGAGAAATTTGTGAGCAGGAAGCGAAAGACCTCGGTACAAGAAAGACAAGAACATCACAGTAAAACCGGCAGGGGGATTGGGCCGCGAAGTCGCACCTGGGAGAACTGCAGAATATTCCGAGGCTTCGAGCCCTCTTCTCGTCACGCTTTGTGGTAGTAGAAACCGGCCAATCGCCGGGCATAGGCCCAGCCGTGGAGCTTTCGACGCGGGCGGTGGAGTTGGGGAGGAGCATCGATGTGCTTCTCCTCGATGAGTTTGGAGGAACCTTGGCGGCGGCGCCACTGCTCGCGGCATTGGCGGCGAGAGTAAGATTCTTCTTCTTCACCATCACGAGATCTGAAGAAGATCTAGAAAACGGCGGCGGCGGCGGCGCAACGGTTGTGAGCGAGGAGTACGAATGAGGAAGAAAGGGTGCGAGGAGAAAGCGTGGAAAGAGGAAACTTTACCCTTTGAGATTATAAGGTAAAAGGAAGTTTGAGAATTGAGTGGATCTCTCTTCATCATTAAGCGCGGAAATCGAGGAGACACCTTGGTAACTGCGTAGAAGTACTGGTCATTTCCAAAAACAGAACCGCGCAGAAGTGGGATGGACCCGTCAGGTCACGTTCCGTCAAATCAAACCGCAGCAGTGGAGACGTCATCAGTGATGTCATGATAAGTGTCAAGCCCATGTGGAGCATTCGAAGAAAAAATAAAACCGTCAGGTGGGTCGACTTAAGTGTGCACTCGGTTGCAAGCACCTGCGACCAGACTCGGGGGCTACTCCCATCGGGAGCGCTGATTGCACACCCGATGAAACTTTTTTGCACTCCAGGATCATGCCCGGAGACTTGATTCTGTGTAGGGTAACGTTTTTTTGCCATCAGTAGTTAACCAGCAAATCTGAGCACGTTACCCAATTACGGAATCTTGCTTGAAAAATTGAAGATATAAATGTATGATGATCTATGAAGACCTCAAAAAGAAGAAAGCATTCGAGTAGTACAAGTTGAGTCTATGCACGGTTGCAAGCATCCGTACTTAGACTGGGGGGCTACTCCCATCGGGAGCGCTGGACGCGCACGATAGAAGAAGACGATACTATTACAAGGAGAAAAAAATTTGTCGGATGAAGCGAACATTCGACAGAGGCATGCTTTAGTCTCTACCCGAAATATTTTCGGCTAGACACTCGTGGGCTACTGACGTGGGCATTACCCTTCGGGTAACTATTATCGTGCTACCCCTGGCAGCCCAATCGGAGGCCCATGAAGACACCCGAAGGCCAGGTGGGCCATAGCGTCGGTTTGCAAGGTGGATTCTTGAAGAGCAAGGCAAGGAGACGAAGAATAAAAGGAAAGTTTAGAACTAACCTAGTCGTACCCTGACAGATCTCTCGAGACCTGGCTCCCAGTATAAGGGCCAGGAGAGGGGCTGCCGAGGACACACGCAATCTTAGCAACCATAGCCACCATACACTACAAGAAAAGTTGCCATGGCCGACGAAGTTGAAGTCGCGCCGTGGTTGCTGCTGTACCATGGCCGACGATTTTGGTCCCTCCGTGGTGCATGTCAAAACTTTTTTTTTTCTCGTTTTTGAGGCCACCTAGCCCGACGAAAGCGGCCAAAACGTGGCGTATGGTGGCCCGGGACGTGGTGCATCTCGAAATCTCGGGTTCGCCGGCCGAGTCAACGCAAATCCGCACCGCCGAGGGATGTAGGGCCCAGATGGCAGCCTCTCTGGCATTGTTTTTTTCTACATCGCGCCATCTCGTTCAACGTTCTCCGATCGAGCCGTTTACGATGCAGGATCATGGGTCCCGCATGTCATCCTCTATGAACCAAAATTCTTTCTATTCTTGGATTTTTTTGACCCCCTGATTTCTGGCTACTTCCTTTTTCTTTTGATCCCTTGCCGCCTTGGAAACGTTGAGACCGCTGCTGCTAAATGGGACCCGCATGTCATCCTCTATGTGCAATCAACTTTCTTTTCTTGGAGTTTTTTTGGCACCTCAAATTTGGTCACTTGCCTTTTTCTTTCGATCCCCTGCCGCCTCTCAAACGGTGATACCGCTGCTGCTAACTGGGACCCGCATGTCATCCTCTATGTACTATAAAACTTTCTTTTCCTGGATTATTTTTGGCACCTCAAATTTGGTCACTTGCCTTTTTCTTTCGATCCCCTGCCGCCTCTCAAACGGTGATACCGCTGCTGCTAAATGGGACCCGCATGTCATCCTCTATGTACTATAAAACTTTCTTTTCTTGAATTATTTTTGGCACCTCATATTTGGTCACTTACCTTTTTCTTTCGATCCCCTGCCGCCTCTCAAACGGTGATACCGCTTGCTAAATGGGACCCGCATGTCATCCTCTATGTACTATAAAACTTTCTTTTCTTGAATTATTTTTGGCTCCTCATATTTTTTCACTTGCCTTTTTCTTTCGATCACCTGCCGCCTCTCAAACGGTGATACCGCTGCTGCTAAATGGGACCCGCATGTCATCCTCTATGTACTATAAAACTTTCTTTTCTTGGATTTTTTTGGCACCTCATATTTGGTCACTTGACTTTTTCTTTCGATCCCCTGCCTCTCAAACGGTGATACCGCTGCTGCTAAATGGGACCCGCATGTCATCCTCTATGTACTATAAAACTTTCTTTTCTTGAATTATTTTTGGCTCCTCATATTTTTTCACTTGCCTTTTTCTTTCGATCCCTGCCGCCTCTCAAACGGTGATACCGCTGCTGCTAAATGGGACCCGCATGTCATCCTCTATGTACTATAAAACTTTCTTTTCTTGGATTTTTTGGCACCTCATATTTGGTCACTTGACTTTTTCTTTCGATCCCCTGCTGCCTCTCAAACAGTGATACCGCTGCTGCTAAATGGGACCCGCATGTCATCCTCTATGTACTATAAAACTTTCTTTTCTTGAATTATTTTTGGCTCCTGATATTTTTTCACTTGCCTTTTTCTTTCGATCTCATGCCACGTTTGAAACGTTGAGGAACCTGCAGGCTCATGGGACCCGCATGTCATCCTCTATGTACTATAAAAGTTCATTTTCTTGGTTTTTTTTCACCATCTGATTTTTGGCAATTTCTTTTTTCTTTTGATCCCCTGCCGCCTCTCAAACGCTGATACCGCTGCTGCTAAATGGGACCCGCATGTCATCCTCTATGTACTATAAAACTTTCTTTTCTTGAATTATTTTTGGCTCCTCATATTTGGTCACTTGCCTTTTTCTTTCGATCTCATGCCAAGTTTGAAACGTTGAGGAACCTGCTGGCTCATGGGACCCGCATGTCATCCTCTATGTACTATAAAAGTTTATTTTCTTTATTTTTTTCACCCTCTGATTTTTGGCTATTTCCTTTTTCTTTTGATCCCCTGCCGCCTTGGAAACGTATGGTAAGCTGCTGACTCATGGGACCCGCATGTCATCCTCTATGTACTATAAAACTTTCTTTTTTTGGATTATTTTTGGCACCTCATATTTGGTCACTTGACTTTTTCTTTCGATCCCCTGCCGCCTCTCAAACGGTGAGACCGCTGCAGCTAAATGGGACCCGCATGTCATCCTCTATGAGCAATCAACTTTCTTTTCTTGGAGTTTTTTTGGCACCTCATATTTGGTCACTTGCCTTTTTCTTTCGATCTCATGCCACGTTTGAAACGTTGAGTAAGCTGTTGGTTCAAGGGACCCGCATGTCATCCTCTATGTCCATCAAGTTTCTTTTCTTGGATTTTTTTCACCCCCTAATTACTAGCTACTTTCTTTTTCTTTTGATCTCAAGCCGCATTACAAACATTGAGACCGCTGCTGCAAAATGGGACCCACATGTCATCCTCTATGTACAATAAATCTTGGATTATTTTTGGCTCCTGATATTTGGTCACTTGCCTTTTTCTTTCGATCTCATGCCGCCTTTGAAACGTTGAGTAAGCTGCTGGCTCATGGGTCCCGCATGTCATCCTCTACGAACAATAAAAGTTTCCTTTATTGGAGTTATTTTTGACCCCTAATTTCTGGCTATTTGCCTTTTTCTTTTGATCCCCTGCCCCCGTTGAAACGATGAGGACGCTGTTGGCAGGTCGGTCCCACATGTCATCCTCTATGAACAATAAAAGTTTCCTTTGGTGGATTTATTTTTGACCCCTAAATAATTTCTGGCTATTTCCTTTATTTTTCTTTTGATCCCCTGCCGCCTTGGAAACGTTTGAGAATGCTGCTGCCTCATGGGTCCCGCATGTCATCCTCTCAGAATGATAAATGTTTTCTTTTCTTGGATTTTGTTACCAACTGACTTTTGGTTTTTTATTTTATTTTCGATCCCCTGCCGCCTTTGAAACGTTGACGACGCTGCTGGCTCATGGGTCCCCGATGTCAGCCTCCCCGTACAAGAAACATGTGATATCTTGATTATTTCGCTCTGAGCTATTGCAAACGGATAAATTAAATCTTTATTTTTACATAAACAAACTTATATGTTGAGTGTCCTTGTTTTTTGTTTTTGCGATGCATAGGACTTTCCTGTTTTTTTTAGAAAAATCCGAACTTTCCTGTTTTGGAGTGGGCTGAAATTGTACGAGACAAAAGGCCCAGCAGGATAGTTCGAAGGCCCAGATGTCCAGATACAGCCCAATTGAAATCTTTCTTTTCTTGGATTTTTTTCACCCCCTGATTTCTGGCTACTTCATTTTTCTTTTGGTCCTGTGCCGCCTTGGAAACGTTGAGACCGCTGCTGCAAAATGGGACCCACATGTCATCCTCTATGTAACATAAAGTTTCTTTTCTTGGATTATTTTTGGCTCTTGATATTTGGTCACTTTCCTTTTTCTTTCGATCTCATGCCACGTTTGAAACGTTGAGGAACCTGCTGGCTCATGGGACCCGCATGTCATCCTCTATGTACAATAAAAGTTTCTTTTCTTGGATTTTTTTCACCATCTGATTTTTGGCTATTTCCTTTTTCTTTTGATCCCCTGCCGGCCTGCCGCCTTTGAAACGCTGAGTAAGCTGCAGGCTCATAGGTCCGACATGTCAGCCTGTATGAACGATAAAGCTTTCCTTTCTTGGAGTTTTTTTTACCCCCTAATTTCTGGCTATTTTCTTTTTCTTTTGATCTCAAGCCGCATTTGAAACGTTGAGACCGCTGCTGCTAAATGGGACCCGCATGTCATCCTCTATGTACAATAAAGTTTCTTTTTTTCTTGGATTATCTTTAGCTCCTGATATTTTGTCACTTGCGTTTTTCTTTCGATCTCATGCCGCCTTTGAAACGTTGAGTAAGCTGCTGAATCATGGGTCCCGCATGTCATCCTCTACGAACAATAAAAGTTTCCTTTTTTGGAGTTATTTTTGACCCCTAATGTCTGGCTATTTGCCTTTTTCTTTTGATCTCCTGCCCCCTTTGAAACGATGAGGATGCTGTTGGCACGTCGGTCCCACATGTCATCCTCTATGAACAATAAAAGTTTCTTTTGATGGATTTATTTTGAACCCCTAATTAATTTCTGGATATTTCCTTTTTTTTCTTTTGATCCCCTGCCGCCTTGGAATCGTTGAGGATGCTGCTGCCTCATGGGTCCCGCATGTCATCCTCTCAGAACGGTAAATGTTTCTTTTCTTGGATTTTGTTTACCAAATGATTTTTGGCTTATTTTATCGTTCGATCTCGTGCCGCCATTAAAACGTTGAGGACGCTGCTGGCTCAGAGGTCCCACATGTCAGCCTCTATGAACAATAAACCTTTCCTTTGTTTGATTTATTATTGACACATAATTTCTGGCTATTTGCCTTTTTCTTTCGATCTCATGCCGCCTCTGAAACGTTGAGACGCTGCTGGCTCATGGGTCCCACATGTCAGCCTCTATGAACAGTCAAAGTTTCCTTTGTTTGATTTTTTTTACCCTAATTACTGGCTATTTGCCTTTTTTTTATCCCCTGCCGCCTTTGAAACTAAGAGGACGCTGCTGGCCCATGGGTCCCACATCTCAGCCTCTCTGAACGATAAACCTTTCCTTTCTTTTTTTTCGATCCCGTGCCGCCTTGGAAACGGTGAGACGGCTCCTGCAAAACGGGACCCATATGTCATCCTCTATGTACAATAAATTTCTTTCCTTGGATTATTTTTGGCACCTGATATATGGTCACTTGCCTTTTTTTCGATCCCCTGCCGCCTTTGAAACGTTGAGGACGCTGCTCGCTCGTGGGTCCCATATGTCAGCCTCTAGGAACAATAAACATTTCGTTTCTTGGATTTATTTTTGACCGCTGATTTCTGGCAACTTTGCTTTTTCTTTCGATCCCCTGCCGCCTTTGTTAAAGTTGAGGACGCTGCTGCAAAATGCGTCCCACATGTCAGCTTCTCTGTACGATAATTGTTTCCTCTCTTTGATTTTTTTTCCACTGCTGGCCAATGGGTCCCCGATGTCAGCCTCTATGTACAAGAAATATGTGAATTCTCGATATATTTTAAGCCGAGATATGTAGGATGCTTTTTTTTCGATCCCTTCTGTTTGTTTTTACCTTCAAATGTTGAGGGACGCTACTGGCAAATGGGTCCTGCTCTAGCATTCTCAACTGAAGGAAAAACTGAAATATTGCCTATTCATTTGTTTTTCGTACTCCATGCATCTAATCCATACTAATTGTTGATCCGGGTTTTAGTTCAACTTAATTAGATCAAATTTGATCTACGAGGGAGTATGTAATATATTTTGGGTTCACAACACTGCACTTGTTAACAACAATCTGATGAAGAGGTTTGTCATTTTTTTAAACTACAAATACACTCTAAGATCTTGCACACTAATAGAATAAATCTTGGAACTTTATATAATTAATGACAATTTTGAAATCGACTATATGAATATATCAAAATATAGAGCCCATGTAGATGCGCATACTGGCTATGCGCATTTAAAAAGAATCATAATCATAATTGATACGAAATAAAAATAACTTTATATGTAGAATCTCGGTTTCTAGAGGGCCAATCATAGGATATCCGTGTTTAAATTAGGAAGGGCCCCAATGGCATGAGTCGGAGGCCCATTAAGTGTTTTTGGAATGTTATCAGCGAAGTAAGCAGGCTGACAGCAATCACCATGTACATGGCCGGCGGCAGCCCAAAAGTACAAACAATTGGCCCATGCAGGGAAGGTAGTACTTTTTTTTATTGGGAAGGTTGTCTGGCTAACCCAAAAAAAAAGTGGTGCTACATGGGGTAATACTTGAACCCGGAATGAGATCGAGTGCCTTGATGAAGGCGAGGCACACATAAATAGTACTCCGTACCATGCCTTGCCCCTCCCTTTCAACCGTTGGATAAAAAATAATTAGACAGATGACTATTAACTAGTAACTGCTACAGTACCAACCAATGTACAGGACATGTGCTACAGTACGTCGTCCACAGTGCATGTGCTTTAGAACCATGAACAGTACATATGCTACATGCTACAGTACTTTGATCTTAGCTATCTATTTTCAATCCAACGGCCAAATCTACAAGTCACCGTACTGTTCATCTGTGCCTTGCTTATGTCAAGGCACTGGATCCTGGACACTTGAACCCATGATCGTTGCTGAGGGTTGCCTATTTGCGCATAATATGTTTTGTCAGCGGTCACTTCACTAGTTTGTGCAAAACATATCCAGCGCAGGATTCAAAAAAACATCACGTTTTTTTCTTTACGTAAACAACAAAACATCTCATGTTCATCACAATCCAGCCAACATAAGCACATAATAATTAATAGTACAACTAGAGAGCTGTACACATAAATAAGGTTTGTCAAGCTTCATGCACTAGCCAACGCAACCAAAAGTCCGAACTAATGGAAAGGGCTAGGCAATCCAATTATACATTTCAACATCCCCCCTCACATGTGACCACAATCCAGTAATGGTACCATCATGTTCACCACAATGCATCATTAAAGAGAGCAGTATACTATTATAGACCAGCTCTCTCTAAAGAACATTTGTAAGACAACTTAATACAGCTGTGATTGATATTGTTGCCCCAGCGATGGGTGATAACCTGAACACCATATAACCTTCTCACAGCAATTGTAACCAAATATGAGCACCTGCAATGATTTGGTGTCAAGCTTCTTGAAGGTCAGGAGGTATCCTACCTTCAAGTCATGTGCTTTGACAAACTCTGGCCATCCTTTGTCCATTAAAACATTGCCATCTTGTTGCTTCAGGTCCACAATCCAGGTGCATGCAGTGGACATCTTCAGGTTGATGGACTCTGGACACCCACCGTAAAACCAGGGTAGAACACGACTGGGGATGGAAATCACCTCTAACTCCGATGTACATAGTACCTTGCAGAAGCTGTCAGGGGTATTCTCCTCATCGATGCGCCCAAACACCTTGCACACTGGGGCTGGCTCTACAGATGTCTCCTTCCATGATAAGCTCTCTCCAAGCTTGAGCTTCTTGTTTGAACACTGCAAAAAAGAGGCCTCAATTAGATAATGCCTCTAGCTTCTGACCGTAATTCCAAGCAAATGCATAATAAAAGGCACCTAGCAAACTCAGCGGATCATTGTTCTTATCAAACACACAGTCTGAACAATAAGCTTCTGAATCTAGCTAGGCTGATATGTACAACCTTGTATCATCAAATTATTCAGCATAGTGTATCATTGTATCGCAGAAGCCAAATCGATATAAATAGTAGCTATGAGAATAGAAATCAAGCTAGCATGAGCCATGCATGCTTGCTGGCTATGTCTAGCATCAGAATAATGCATCTGCAGTTCATCATCCGCCAGTACAGATTGACCAAGCAAACAAAAAAAAATCAGCGTCGGCCTAAAGAGTCCACAAGCCAGACATGCATGCTCGGTGTCCTCATATGTGATCATCGGCCGTGGATTGACCAATAGCATATTTGAACGATTATTACTGCACACATTAGATCCAGTCCCAACATAGCTAGCATGGGTGCATGTGTAACCCGAGTCTTTACCAGAGGATTAATATATACACTGGCTGAGAGAAGTACTGTATATCAAACAATGCTAAGCAACCGGCAATACAGCTTAGATATAATAAAGATGTGACCGGCAACGCTAGTGATTCGGGGGAAACATACCGCCATTGCAGCCATGGACCGAGAGAATCGGGGATGCCGCGCCGCCTTAGTGGAGTTTTTAGATGCGACGTCGCCGCATCCGTAGAGGACGGAGTCCAAGCCGCGTAGTCCGAGCGGTGGTGGACGCCGGTGGTGTAGAGAGAGGACTCAGGGGAGATGGACGGCGAGGGATCTGGGGAGATCTGAAGTTCTGAACATGAGGGGGCTGTGAGAAACTGAGAATGATACATCAGCAATCAGCAAGGGAATAAATGCGCGTGTCCCCCGGTCAAAAAAAATGCGCGTGTCTAGGAGGAACGAAGCCAGGTACGCAGGAATCCACACACAAAACTTCACCCGGCGGGTCACTGGGCTTTATCAGTATCTGGTGGGGTCCGGACCTACAGACCAGTGAGACATGTCGTGTGGGTTATGATCCGTTCAGTGTGCACACAGAAATTGCATTCAGAGCTCAGGGCTTCAGGCTACGTTGTACTATACAGTAATATATCCATTTCTTTTGGTAAAATGAAAACGATACTCCATCTGATCCTCATTACATGATGATAAAATGGACGTCTCTACAACTAATATGTGTCTAGATACATCTATATGAGAGCGTCTGTGTTTGTACTGTGTATCTAAAAAAAATATGGATCGGAGGGAGCATTAAGAGGTGTCCAAAAAAAACTGCAAACAAACATGGATGTAAGCAGTTGAGTATTAAACCAGTGCGTGAAATACCTTTATATCTCGACCATGTAACAATGAATATGAGAAGTTTTTGGGGTTTGACCATCTGCACTTGTGTTTGCTACAATCAGATCAAAAAATTGGTCACTTTTACACTTTCTAAAATAAAATGTATTTTTCCCTGAGATTTTACAAGTTCGTACAAGATAGCATTGACTACATCTGGGATATATCACATTTACACTTACAAATCTATGAATATTTCAAAATATTGAGCTCCGTGTACCTACATATAATACAAATCATCAGACCGCACATTGAAACTACCGCAGCATATCACAGTAAATTAAAATAAAATAAAACAAGTCTAACATATACTATATTAGCTAATTAACAAAGTCTCATCACAGTGTATCTGATCCCCAGTTCAGCTTAATACAAAAACCAAGTTCAGCTTGAACATCAGCAGGGGAGTAACCCAGGTCCAAAAGCAGCATCTAGTTAATTCAATAAAATATTGAGGTTATTCTGATCCCCTCTTCCTAAAAACACTGCAGATCATGCATGCAACTAAGGGTGATCAGCACAAAAGATTATCCTCTGGGTGGAGGTGTTACTGTCGTAGATCAACACATTCATCAAGGAAGTGTCTTTCACCTCGAAGACGAGAAGGTCATCAAGCTGCAGTTCATGCGCCTCTGCAAACCCGAACCAACCATCCTTCAAGACCAGTTCACCCTGGTACTCATCGATGTGCACATACCAGGCGCAGCCTACGCTGGTCTTGAGCTTGATAGGCCTGGGAAGAATCCCTTTCAGACATTGCTTGAATTCTCTGGGGATGACCAACATATACATGTCATCGTTGCCGTCCAGTTGCACATAGAAGCGCGAGGGCTGAGGAGGGTCCGCCGAGTGACCAACCCGTTTAGGGCGGCCTTTCCCTCGCCCTTTTAATATACAACGTTGAATTGCTGCATCACGCCTGCCCGTCACCTTTGGCTTTTTGGCTAGTGAATTTCTTTGAATTCTGAACTCGGGGCGGTGCAGAGGACATGTACAATCGACAGTCCTAAGACGTAGTTGCTCATTGACGTTGGAGCGAGTTTGCTTCTGCATCTAGTTAAGCACGGTATATATCAATCAACAGCATATAAATCAGAACGTAGCATACATGGAGAAAATGCATCTAGCTATCTCTTTAATTAGTTTGCACAAAATCTAGCAGCAGCAAGACAATTTGATTTTACAGGTACTGAGCAAGCTTTCAGACTTTCTGAAACAGGTAACATGGAGCATATATTTGTATGTTCAGACTGCCAAACCCTGCTCTGTGATGGATAATATTACTAAACATCTTTTTTTGCCAGAACTAGTACTTAACATCTACTGTTTCCCGTCATTAAAAAAAATTTGCAGAAGAATACTACGGTTTCCCGTCATTAAATTTTAAAGAAAAAAGAACTTGTTTAAGATCCCAACTATCATTGACTACTTACACCTGCATCCTAGTGAGTTCAGGACAACTTACAGCATCTTTTGGTGGTGCCGCCACCGGAGAAGACCGTGCCGCGGGGGTTGGGGTCGGCGCAGCCGGAGAAGCTGGTGCCGCCGCCAGGGAAATCAGTGCCGAGCCAGATGGTGCTTCCAGCGGAGAAGAAAGTACCGCGAGAGATGGAACCGACGCTGCCAAAGGGTAAGAAACGGATGTACTCGTAGATCCTTCTCTAGTCACGATCTGGATAGAAGAGACTGGACGTCCATCAAGCTGCTGGAGGATGCGGTGGATCAAATCGGCTGAGTTCAGGAAATATCGGTGATGTTCATCTGTGTCGGCGAAGCAGCTGCCGGTGGAAGGAGGAGGCGAGCCGTTCATGGCAGTCATTAGTGTAAAAGAGGAGAAGTGGGTGGGAGTATGGGTGGGAGAGAGAGGGTTCGGGACTGAAGTAATTGTAGTCTGCTCTCTCTTTTTTACAAGCATGCGTCCTCAGGCTGATATTTTTTTTAGATACGTACTCAGGCTGCTTTGTCAAACCAGGGCCTCAATGAAGCTAATAGCACGCTATAGCATATCTAGAGGGTCCACGCTTAGTAATTTTGCTCGCTGTGGCGCTATTTGCGAAACAGCATGCTATATCGCCCTAAAACTTCATATCGTTAGCGCGCTATTTTTTTCAGGCAAGTTGCTTTCACTTTTTCGTGGTGATGAACTAATCTGTTGGTTCCACTTCTAAATCAGAAAATAATATCGCTAATGCTAATTTTTTTAATAAATAATTTATACTATGTTGTTGCCTTGTGAAATGTTGATGTTAGCCTTCTAATATACTTGAGATCTATTTCTATATGTGGTTATGTATGTATGATTCAGTCACTTTTGGACTATATATATCTATTCGTTCTAGTAAAATTATTTATTTTTAGGCTATATTTAGTATTATTTTGAAAATGCTATTTAAAATATACCACACTATTACCACGATATAGCGTCCATATCGTTTGAAGGTGGCTGCCGCTAATTCATTTAGCACGCTATTTTAAACCTTGGTTAAGACGCGTTTGGCGGCCTGCATCCAGGCTGGTGGGGAAATACCGTACCCAAGTGCTTAAAAGATTGCATCTTTTAGCTGGAAAACATTAGGGCATGTCCAACACAGGCGCTACTGCAAGGGCGCTAGGAATTATTTCCTCGTCGTTTGGCGGTTGGAGAGGCTAATCCCAGCGGTAGTCCTAGCGTCGACGCAAAAGAAAGCAGGGGCGTGAAACTCTTTTCACCTGTCCTAGCTAAAGCACCGGAACCAACAGGAAGTCAGTCTGTCATCAGCAATTAGCGCTGCAAGGAGAGTACCTGGAGGATTTTACAATCTTTTGACATTCATTTGTTCTCTATTAGCGCCATATAGTATATAGCATTGTAATGCCCTTATACTCCTCTCAACATTAAAAAAAAGGTGTGCATATACTAATAACAGTTGCTGAAATGAAACTAAAAATAAACAGACATGCACGGTTTACGAAGGATGGAAATACAGAGTTCATCACCATCCGTTTTAAATTATAAGATTAGATTACTTCAATGTGGGTTTACATACGCACTAAAATGAGTAAACAGACACACTGAAATGGGTCCAGGTATATAAGATTCAGAAAAAAGGAAGAGCATCTTAAGATACAGAACAGGTTACTAAATTGTTCAAACATATCGTACAAAAAAGATTATTTGCTCCAGAAAGATTCATGGCTCAGTTTAGGGTTGCATCAACATGCGGATATTTTTCAGACTAGGCTTAAACCACATTGTCGCCTGTCGGGGAAATCCCCAACCATCTTCTGGAAGGGTGATAACTCCCATGAGCTCATTTTCCCCTTGCTGCAGGTTACAACGACAAATACAACTAAATGCTGGTTCCCGAAATGCATAGTACGCGATGTACACACAATTTGACCTCATGAATGGAGTCAATGTTCCATCAGGAGCATTGCCATCATTTATCTTCAGGTTCAATGGATAATTCAGTCCAATGAACAGAGAGTGTGTGCCAAGGCTGTCAACTCGACTCCAATTGGGTCCAATCAGGGATAGATCTTTCTCAAAAACATGTATGACAGGGGCAGGACACTCCCGCAGGATAAGGCCATTACCATGATGCAGAACTTCTGCAGGCTCAAGGTGATCATTGCTACGTATATACCGATCTTCATGGATGATCATCAAGCGCTTGCCATCGGCTGATCGAGCTAAAAACCATCTGCCAGATGGTTCCTTCATCGGTGATGGGATCACGAATGGCGGGGCAAGGTGTGCATCTGCATTGTAAACGGAGACAACAAAAAATAGTGTTTGAATGGCTCGGGAAGACAATAATACCAGTAGCTGCAACTTCACATTTGTAGGATCAAATGGAGGATGCAGTCATTATACTTGTATAAAATCTCGAAGAAATAAAATTGTTCCCATTTGAGATGTATGTTAATTACACTCATATTCATTGATGGTAGATACATGTCTCAACCTTATCTGATCCATGATTGTAATGCTTTGAGTACATCGAATATTGAAATAAATTGAAAGTTTGCATGCATCAATTGATGAAGAGGCCAGGGCTAAGCTCCTTATTCATATTCTGACAAGAGCATGCAGTAACTAATTCAGGAATGCATTCATATACTGCAATAATCTGGTTTGGGTTGACAGATTAGTGCACAGCATATACTACTGTAATTCGTTTGTAGCAATGGTTCAGTCAGGTTAGGATAATTTAATGGTGCACAGTCATTTGAAAGGTGAAAAAAAGTCTTAGTGAGCAATTAGTTATTTCAGTTACAATATATCATGAATGGGCTTGATATTAAAATTTATTGCGAAGTATATCATATGGATTGAAGAATTACCAGCCTGTGATTGATCCCAGCAATATGTGGTGCCGGTCCACCCATCCACCGCAACAATAAAGCCGTTGTGCTCGATGGCATCACTGTAATCTACACCCCAACTAGCAAGAGAGAATAACCTCCACTCCTGGCTACCATTAGCCAGGTAAGCGAGTCCAGAATTGAATAGAGCGATGAGCTTGTAATCTGAGTAATGTCCAGCTTTTGTGGGCACTTCGCAAATTACAATCTTCAACAAAAACATGGCACGCCCATACGTCATGTACCTTTCAGGAGGCAAGTCGGGGAAGCCAATCCATTCCTCCCGAAAAATGTTGCAAGTTTCCGACGATGGTAGGGAGATTTCTTGGTGCGTGTAGATGTTCGCGAGGAACCAGTTCCCACCACTGTCCACGCCGGCGATCCAGTCGCCATTCATGCCAACCCAGAATCTATTGTCCATGAACGGCAGGATGGCTGTGCGCCGAGGATGGTCGAGGGGCACAACGTGGTACACCGTGTGGTGCGCACTACTATCATCATAGTGCCAATGGGCAGAATCGGGCATCAGCAAGCAGGGTCCATCCCAATGGTGTAGATTCATGTTGTCGGCGACATGGCGGCACAGCGTTTTGGAGCATGCGGCCAGCCGGACGTCGACTGTAACGTCCAGACTCTGGGCAATGAGATTGAACAGCTCGGCGGGGAGCTTCCCCCAGTCGCCATCCAGCTGGTCGTCGTTCGATGCCGCCATGGAGACGAGATGGATTTAAAAGGGCGGATGCAAGTATGTGTGATTGGAGTTTTGTAGGAGAGTCGAGCGGGAAGGAGGAGTGCTGCGGTTCTGCGGAGGGGTGAGGAGAGAAAGCTATGCAAATGGGAGATCTAGAGGATGAAAAAACTTCTAGCAGCGGTTGGCGAGTGGAGAACGATGATGGAAGTGGAGAGCCAAGGATGGAAACGATGGACATGAAGAGTAGGAGTGGATATGACTTTTTTTATTCTTCAGCAGCTGCATCGAGGCGCCGAGTAAAACTTCGGCTAGGATAGCACGCCACTACGTCCTGGTGCAGTTACTGTCCCGTCAAATCAGTTTGACCACAGAAATGGTTTCTTTATTACAGTATAACTTAATTTTTTCGAACAATATATACTAGTACTCCATTTAATATAATCACTCCGATTCATATTACTTGTCAAATGATATGGATGAATCTAGAACTAAAATGTGTCTAGATATATCTATATTATAGTCAACTAATATGAATCCGAGTTTGTTTGGTTCAAAGGATTTCTAAAGGTATCTTGTACGGAGTAGGATTTTTACACATAGGGATTTTTCCTATAGAGCTTGCTTGATTCAAAGGATTGAGAACCCTCCAAAATACCTATGGATTGCTTTCTCTACAATCCTATCTCTCGGTAATATTGCTATGTGTCTATAACAACTATGAAATGAACTCAATCTCAATAGAAATTTCCTTTGTCTTTCCTAATCAAACAACTAGTTATTTTATGTCTTCGTTTACAAATTAAGATAATTTTTAGGTTATAGGTAATCGTCGAGCTTATGTGATCATCTTTTATGATCAAACTTACTTGATCAGCCGCGGAGGCGCAAAGGAGCAGTGGTGTGCATTAATACGGCCGCATGGGGAAGGCACAGCTAGCGACGATGAGACGTATCGCCAGCATTGGCCTAGGGAACCGTCGCCACCATTAATAAAAGCTATCCCTTTGGGCACCATGTCTCCCACTACTCGTGTCACGCGCGCATGGCTGGGGAAGCCGGACAGAAAACATGACAACCAGGGGGAAAATGAATAAAAATAATACAAAGTCGAAAATATTTCGAAAAATAAACTTTGTACTTCGTAAGAAACTCCATGCGTTTAGCAAATGCGAAGGCAATATGTAGAAACACGTCTAGACCACGTCTAGAACCACTTCCCAAAGCTTAAGGATTATATTGATTTTTAGAAAGTCAAACTATGTTAAGTTTGACTAAGTTTTTACCAAAAGCATTAATATGCAAGATACAAAATCAATATTATTAGATAGAAAATAAATTATATTTTCATATGGTGTCTACAAAATATTATATGTGCTGATAGATTCTTCTAAGAGTTTGGTCGAACTTTACTTGGTTTGACTTTTCAAGAAAAATATACAAAGCTTTAAGCATTGGAACGGAGGTATTTTTCGAAGCACCTACTTGTCTTTAGAAGACAAAAGAAAACATGGAGTAAGGTTGTTTTTTGTGCAAAAGTTTACGTCAAAATCTGGTTATTTGTGTAAAAAGAATCTCAAATTGTGTTATGTGCAAAAACTGCACCAAGAAGTGGTGGTATGTGCAATTTCCTCCATCACACAAAAGGCAAGCCATTGATACATATATAATTGTGAATAATTACAAAAGTAGTAGGCAGCTAATAAGCGCACATGATTAAACTGCTATGCGAGATCTTCAGCCACCAGAAGTCGTTCCCGCGCCTCTCTAGCATTGAAAATCACGCGTTCTGCGACTTCCATCAAAGAGACAAGCTGAGCTTTGATCCGTTCTCCCAGATGAATGGCCTCGTCACAACTCCTACGAGCACAGGCCGTGATCTCATCCACTTCTAGGAAAGACACCGCCTGCCTGTACCGAAATATCTTGATCCCTAACTCTCTGTTCTCCTCCCGCATGCTGGCAAGATCCAACTTCATCCTCCGACAAGATAAGCAAGGGGAGTGATCCTGCCAAAGGTAACAACAAACATATCGAGCGTTACCGGCAAACGAAGGGCACAAATTGGCTGATTAACGAATATGGTCACTAACATGTAGGACAGACTTAAGTGGTGTCTACATGTCAGTGACTCGAAGTACCCAAAAACCAGCAACCCAAAGTCAGCTAGTAATATTAACCTCCGTCTTCAGCTCCTTCATCCTCTTGAACGGCGGGGAAGCTGGCAACTTATCTTCTTCTACGACCTCTCGCTGGAACCTGACGTCGAAGGATGAGAGATCCTGCGAACGGATGTGCTGCGCCTGCGCGTGCGATTCCCCAGGGCGCTTCTGGCGTAACTCGGAGTTCTCCGCGCCGAGATGCGGAAGTTCCGCTCCCGGGGCCTTGTTGACCCTAAGCCGAGATAGCTCCTGTGTAAGCCGACGAAAAATGTTCAAAATGTTACAGATCAGGCATATCATTACCAGTGCAAACGAGGTAAGTGAATCTCCGGGATCTCGCCCAAAGACCGCGGTTGGTCCAATGCCACCACATCTTCTCCGAGATTGACTAACTCCTTTACATCATCTTCTCCGACATTGACTATCTCCTTTACATCATCTTCTGCTCCGAGCTTGACCATCTCCTTTACATCATCTTCTCCTGCGAGCTTGATCATCTGCCTCACATCATCTTCTCCGGCGATATCGACCCTCTCCTGCGGAAGATAACAGATATAAGTCCGAGTATTACCAGCAAAACGAAGGTAATTAAAAGAGGCGTAGTAACCCTTGTGTCCTGGCTAATCAACGGCGGGGACGCTGAGCCCGCATCGTCTCCTCCGAGATCTCCCTTCGCAGGCAGGATTGTTAGAGACAGTGTACTTCTGGTAGTAGTATTTATGCGTGGGGCGCCAGGGGGTCGAGAAGCTAGGACTGCATCTTCTCCTCCGAGCTCTTCCTTGGTAGACATGACAAATGAAACGAGGTGTGGGGGGCGTAAAAGGTATAAAATGGCGGACGGCCGCCCCGCCTCGGCCCTCCAAGGCTTAATTTTTTTGCCTTACTAAACTAAAAACCCTATTTTGCGTCTCACACGGACTGCCCTCAGAGGGCTGCAGGGTCCCATATGCGTGCAGGTCCCACACTTTAGGTAGGCAAACTTCCAACAATCTTCTTTGTCAAGTGAAGACACGTCGTCAAGACTCTCTCTCTCTCTCCCCCCTTTTGTCATTGAAAAAAAAAGAATATTAGACGGGCGCGTAGCCTGCACTGCAGGGGGGCGATTTTGACAAAAGTAATCCTTTTGGCGAAGAAAAACACAGAAAGCCACACAAAAAGGTTAGTCCAGTGAAATAGATTGCTCAGAGGGTCAGTCCGTAATTTTCTTTGCCAAAAGGGTTATTTCTGTCAAAATCGCCGCACTGCAGGTTTGCAGCACTGAAAAACCTTGCGTGCCAGTCAACATCACTTCCCGGATAGGGGGAAAATATCTAGTGATACCATCCCTTACATGATACCATGATACCACTTCATAATATTTGAATTCTAAGTGTCGAAAAATTTAGAAAAAAAACCTTGTGATGCTACCCTAAATTTGTGGGACCCCAAAAAACTTGCAAATCAAGCCAAAGAAACACGATCTTGTCCCCCCCCCCCCCATGATTTTGACCTAAATTTGAAATCAAGCCAAAGGTGGTTCAAAAACGGCAATCGGAAATCATGGATTGTTCATCATTTTTCTATATAGCTAGGGAAAATAGCAGACATGCCATACCAATGTTTTAGAAAAGAGCCCTTCAAAAAAGTGTGGCAACATATATGTTGGAATTCGACCATCTTAATTTCTTCCCACGTGTGAGCTTTGGTACTACTACTACACAAGAACCATGTCAAACTTTTGAATCATGGCCCATTTTATGTATATATTTGCAACTTTTCATGCACGCATGAAAACTTTGCAAAATATGTGCATTTTGGGTTGTCGCACATAAATGTGTGTTTACTTGTCTGCCACCAATTAATCCAATTCTCATTTGTGGGGAAACATGACACGAGATGGCCATTTCCAAAGTTTCATGAATTATCTCAAAGTGAATCCATATATGTACAATTTTTGGGGGCTAAATTTCATGTTTTAAACCTAGCTAGTATTTGACCAAGATTCAAATGGGCATAAAATTCAAAAAAAAACAGAAAAATGAAAAACCAAAGCACATAGCCTTCTTATGTCATATAGTAAGAATTCAAGTTGATAAACAAGGTCTAGACATATTCAAACTAGAAAAATCATGTATCTACCCCTAACACTCTAAACTCTGTCTTATGAAGTCAAGCATGAAGAGAAGTGGTTTTGGGTTTCAAACATGGAAATTTCAAAAACCTCCCAAAAGCTTCATTTTAGAGTGACTAAGAAGGATCCATGCTTACCTTTTAATTTTCAGATTTTAAACTTGTTTAAATCTTTGTGAAACCTAGGATTTGACCAAGATTCAAATGGGCATAAAAAATCAGGAAAAAGCCAAAAGAATGATAAACCAAAGCACATAGCATTCTTATGTCATACAGTAAGCATTCAAGTTGATTAACAAGGTCTAGACATATTCAAACTAGAAAATCATGTATATATCTGTCCCTAACCTTAAACTCTGTCTTATATATGAAGTCAATCATGAAGAGAAGTGGTTTGGGTTTCAAACATGAAAATTTCAAGAACATCCCAAAAGCCGCTTCATTTTAGAGTGACTAAGAAGGATCCATGCTTACCTTTTCGTTTTCATATTATATACTTGTTTAAATCCAGGTCAAACATAGGATTTGACCAAGATTCAAATGGGCATAAAATAAAAAAAATAGAAGAATGAAAAACAAAAGCACATAGTCTTCGTATGTCATATAGTAAGCTTTCAAGTTGATAAACAAGGTTTAGACATGTTCAAACCAGACAAATCATGTATCTAGCCCCTAACCATAAACTCGGTCGATCTTATGAAGTCTAGCATGAAGAGAAGTCGTATTGGTTTCAAACATGAAAATTTCAAGAACCTCCCAAAATCTTCAAATGGGCATAATATTCAAAAAAACCAGAAAAATGAAAAACCAAAGCACATAGCCTTCTTATGTCATATAGTAAGAATTCAAGTTGATAAACAAGGTCTAGACATATTCAAACTAGACAAATCATGTATCTACCCCTAACACTCTAAACTCTGTCTTATGAAGTCAAGCATGAAGAGAAGTGGTTTTGGGTTTCAAACATGGAAATATCAAAAACCTCCCAAAAGCTTCATTTTAGAGTGACTAAGAAGGATCCATGCTTACCTTTTAATTTTCAGATTTTAAACTTGTTTAAATCTTTGTGAAACCTAGGATTTGACCAAGATTCAAATGGGCATAAAAATTCAGGAAAAAACCAAAAGAATGATAAACCAAAGCACATAGCATTCTTATGTCATATAGTAAGCATTCAAGTTGATAAATAAGGTCTAGACATATTCAAACTAGAAAATCATGTATATATCTGCCCCTAACCCTAAACTCTGTCTTATATATGAAGCAATCATGAAGAGAAGTGGTTTTGGGTTTCAAACATGAAAATTTCAAGAACATCCCAAAAGTCGCTTCATTTTAGAGTGACTAAGAAGGATCCAGGCTTACCTTTTCGTTTTCATATTTTATACTTGTTTAAATCCAGGTCAAACATAGGATTTGACCAAGATTCAAATGGGCATAAAATAAAAAAATAGAAGAATGAAAAACAAAAGCACATAGTCTTCTTATGTCATATAGTAAGCCTTGCAAGTTGGTAAACAAGGTTTAGACATGTTCAAACCAGACAAATCATGTATCTAGCCCCTAACCATAAACTCGGTCGATCTTATGAAGTCTAGCATGAAGAGAAGTCGTATTGGTTTCAAACATGAAAATTTCAAGAACCACCCAAAATCTTCAAATGGGCATATAACATTCAAAAAACTAGAAAAATGAAAAACCAAAGCACATATATAGCCTTCTTATGTCATATAGTAAGCATTCAAGTTGATAAACAAGCATGTCTAGACATATTCAAACCCGACAAATCATGTATCTACCCCCTAACCCTAAACTCTGCATGTCTTATGAAGTCAACCATGAAGAGAAGTGGTTTTTGGGTTTCAAACATTGAGATTTCAAGAACCCCCCCAAAAGCTTCATTTTAGAATGACTAGCTAGGAAGGATCCATGCTTACCTTTTCATTTTCATGTTATAGACTTGTTTAAATCTTGGTCAAACCTAGGATTTGACCAAGATTCAAATGGGCATATATAAACATTCAGAAAAAACAAAAACCAAAAACCAAAGCTAGCACATATAGTCTTCTTATGTCATATAGTAAGAATTGAAGTTGATAAACAAGGTCTAGACATATTCAAACTAGACAAATCATGTATCTACCCCCTAAAGCCCTAAACTAGCTTTGTCTTATGAAGTCAAGCATGAAGAGAAGTGTTTTTGGGTTTCAGACATGGAAATTTTGAAAACCTCCCAAAAACTTCATCTTAGAGTGACAAAGAAGGATCCAAGCTTACCTTTTCATTTTCATGTTTTAAGCTTGTTTAAATATTGGTCAAGCCTAGGATTTGACCAAGATTCAAATGGGCATAAAAATTCTGGAAAAATAATAAAAAAAAACCAAAGCACATAGTCTTCTTACGTCATATATATCTATAGTAAGCATATTCAAGTAGATAAACAAGGTATAGACATATTCAAAACAGACAAATCATGTATCTACCCCCTAACCCTAAACTCGGTCTTATGATGCCTAGCATGAAGAGAAGTCGTTTTGGGTTTCAAACGTTTAAGCCAAAAGCCCCATTTCATATATTTCAAATTTGGTTCAAATTTGAAAGACATACAAGTTATAGCACACATAGTGCATACATGTTCACACATTCTGCACTAGATGCTAATTAACCCTATAGTTTGAGGCCATTTGGATGAGGTCGAAAAAAATCTTGGATTAGAAATGGGGTTGTTCGAACCCCGTAGTTGGATTTTTTATGAACTTGATCTGTAGTACTGGGCAAAACCCTAGTTTAACGTATTTAATTATAGATTCGTAGGTTGATTTTTCTACCTTTTTATTATTATTACTATGCAGCACATGTGTGTTTGCCCGTCGAGTGAAACTCGGAGGAAGAGGGATCACTCGGAAGGAGAGAAGAAGGGAGAGCATTATGGTGTCTCCCCTTTTTCGGGTGATGATGTTGACTTTTGTGCAGGGTTTGTCAGTGAGCAGGAGGTGCGAGCGAGCGAGCGAGCGAGTCGAGCGAGGCCGAGAATGAGAGAGATTTGTTTTTTTTTGTGAGAGGGACAACCGAAGGATCCAGAAGGACCCACAGATTTCCAAAACGCATCCTGATGCGTCTTCTCTTGACAAAGAAGATGGCTTGGAGTTTGCGTACCTACTGCACTTGACTTGTGCTCACTGAAGTGTGGGACCTCACGCATGGGCGCCACACGTAAGTGACAGACCTGTTGGCAATGTTGGTGTAAAAACACGGTTGATTATTATAGTGCATTAGAACAAAGTTTCCTATGGATTCAACGGCAGGAAATCCAAGTTAACTCATTTACATGACATTATTTTTTCCATGAAGCAAAGTTAACACATCTATCAATTGGTACATTTTGGAGTGACTAAGAAGGATCCATGCTTATTCGTTTTCACGTGTTAAATTTGTTTAAATCTTGCTCAAACCTAGGATTTCACCAAGATTGAAATGGGCATGAAAATTCAAAAAAAAATGAAATACCAATGCACATAGTCTTCTTCTGTCATATAGTAAGCATTCAAGATGATAAACAAGGTCTAGACATATTCAAACCAGGCAAATCATGTATCT
Source organism: Lolium multiflorum (assembly GCA_030979885.1). Taxonomy (NCBI): domain Eukaryota; kingdom Viridiplantae; phylum Streptophyta; class Magnoliopsida; order Poales; family Poaceae; genus Lolium; species Lolium multiflorum. The sequence continues at coordinate 144,508,542 of CM061752.1, forward strand.
ACTCCCTAACGACCCTAAACTCCGTCTTATGAAGTAAGGCATGAAGAGAAGTGGTTTTGGGTTTCAAACATGCAAATTTCAAAAACCCCCCAAAAGCTTCATTTTAGAGTGACTAAGAAGGATCGAGGCTTACCTTTTCATTTTCATGTTTTAAACTTGTTTAAATCTTGGTCAAACCTAGCTAGTATTTGACCAAGATTCAAATGGGCATGCATAAAATTCAAAAAAATCAGAAAAATGAAAAACCAAAGCACATAGCCTTCTTATGTCATATAGTAAGAATTCAAGTTGACAAACAAGGTCTAGACGTATTCAAACTAGACAAATCATGTATCTACCCCTAACACTCTAAACTCTGTCTTATGAAGTCAATTAGGCATGAAGAGAAGTGGTTTTGGGTTTCAAACATGGAAATTTCAAAAACCTCCCAAAAGCTTCATTTTAGAGTGACTAAGAAGGATCCATGCTTACCTTTTAATTTTCAGATTTTAAACTTGTTTAAATCTTTGTGAAACCTAGGATTTGACCAAGATTCAAATGGGCATAAAAATTCAGGAAAAAACCAAAAGATTGATAAACCAAAGCACATAGCATTCTTATGTCATACAGTAAGCATTCAAGTTGATTAACAAGGTCTAGACATATTCAAACTAGAAAATCATGTATATATCTGTCCCTAACCTTAAACTCTGTCTTATATATGAAGTCAATCATGAAGAGAAGTGGTTTGGGTTTCAAACATGAAAATTTCAAGAACATCCCAAAAGCCGCTTCATTTTAGAGTGACTAAGAAGGATCCATGCTTACCTTTTCGTTTTCATATTATATACTTGTTTAAATCCAGGTCAAACATAGGATTTGACCAAGATTCAAATGGGCATAAAATAAAATAAAATAGAAGAATGAAAAACAAAAGCACATAGTCTTCGTATGTCATATAGTAAGCTTTCAAGTTGATAAACAAGGTTTAGACATGTTCAAACCAGACAAATCATGTATCTACCCCCTAACCATAAACTCGATCGATCTTATGAAGTCTAGCCTGAAGAGAAGTCGTATTGGTTTCAAACATGAAAATTTCAAGAACCTCCCAAAATCTTCAAATGGGCATAATATTCAAAAAAACCAGAAAAATGAAAAACCAAAGCACATAGCCTTCTTATGTCATATAGTAAGAATTCAAGTTGATAAACAAGGTCTAGACATATTCAAACTAGACAAATCATGTATCTACCCCTAACACTCTAAACTCTGTCTTATGAAGTCAAGCATGAAGAGAAGTGGTTTTGGGTTTCAAACATGGAAATATCAAAAACCTCCCAAAAGCTTCATTTTAGAGTGACTAAGAAGGATCCATGCTTACCTTTTAATTTTCAGATTTTAAACTTGTTTAAATCTTTGTGAAACCTAGGATTTGACCAAGATTCAAATGGGCATAAAAATTCAGGAAAAAACCAAAAGAATGATAAACCAAAGCACATAGCATTCTTATGTCATATAGTAAGCATTCAAGTTGATAAATAAGGTCTAGACATATTCAAACTAGAAAATCATGTATATATCTGCCCCTAACCCTAAACTCTGTCTTATATATGAAGCAATCATGAAGAGAAGTGGTTTTGGGTTTCAAACATGAAAATTTCAAGAACATCCCAAAAGTCGCTTCATTTTAGAGTGACTAAGAAGGATCCAGGCTTACCTTTTCGTTTTCATATTTTATACTTGTTTAAATCCAGGTCAAACATAGGATTTGACCAAGATTCAAATGGGCATAAAATAAAAAAATAGAAGAATGAAAAACAAAAGCACATAGTCTTCTTATGTCATATAGTAAGCCTTGCAAGTTGGTAAACAAGGTTTAGACATGTTCAAACCAGACAAATCATGTATCTAGCCCCTAACCATAAACTCGGTCGATCTTATGAAGTCTAGCATGAAGAGAAGTCGTATTGGTTTCAAACATGAAAATTTCAAGAACCACCCAAAATCTTCAAATGGGCATATAACATTCAAAAAACTAGAAAAATGAAAAACCAAAGCACATATATAGCCTTCTTATGTCATATAGTAAGCATTCAAGTTGATAAACAAGCATGTCTAGACATATTCAAACCCGACAAATCATGTATCTACCCCCTAACCCTAAACTCTGCATGTCTTATGAAGTCAACCATGAAGAGAAGTGGTTTTTGGGTTTCAAACATTGAGATTTCAAGAACCCCCCAAAAGCTTCATTTTAGAATGACTAGCTAGGAAGGATCCAGGCTTACCTTTTCATTTTCATGTTATAGACTTGTTTAAATCTTGGTCAAACCTAGGATTTGACCAAGATTCAAATGGGCATATATAAACATTCAGAAAAAACAAAAACCAAAAACCAAAGCTAGCACATATAGTCTTCTTATGTCATATAGTAAGAATTGAAGTTGATAAACAAGGTCTAGACATATTCAAACTAGACAAATCATGTATCTACCCCCTAAAGCCCTAAACTAGCTTTGTCTTATGAAGTCAAGCATGAAGAGAAGTGTTTTTGGGTTTCAGACATGGAAATTTTGAAAACCTCCCAAAAACTTCATCTTAGAGTGACAAAGAAGGATCCAAGCTTACCTTTTCATTTTCATGTTTTAAGCTTGTTTAAATATTGGTCAAGCCTAGGATTTGACCAAGATTCAAATGGGCATAAAAATTCTGGAAAAATAATAAAAAAAAACCAAAGCACATAGTCTTCTTACGTCATATATATCTATAGTAAGCATATTCAAGTAGATAAACAAGGTATAGACATATTCAAAACAGACAAATCCTGTATCTACCCCCTAACCCTAAACTCGGTCTTATGATGCCTAGCATGAAGAGAAGTCGTTTTGGGTTTCAAACGTTTAAGCCAAAAGCCCCATTTCATATATTTCAAATTTGGTTCAAATTTGAAAGACATACAAGTTATAGCACACATAGTGCATACATGTTCACACATTCTGCACTAGATGCTAATTAACCCTATAGTTTGAGGCCATTTGGATGAGGTCGAAAAAATCTTGGATTAGAAATGGGGTTGTTCGAACCCCGTAGTTGGATTTTTTATGAACTTGATCTGTAGTACTGGGCAAAACCCTAGTTTAACGTATTTAATTATAGATTCGTAGGTTGATTTTTCTACCTTTTTATTATTATTACTATGCAGCACATGTGTGTTTGCCCGTCGAGTGAAACTCGGAGGAAGAGGGATCACTCGGAAGGAGAGAAGAAGGGAGAGCATTATGGTGTCTCCCCTTTTTCGGGTGATGATGTTGACTTTTGTGCAGGGTTTGTCAGTGAGCAGGAGGTGCGAGCGAGCGAGCGAGCGAGTCGAGCGAGGCCGAGAATGAGAGAGATTTGTTTTTTTTTGTGAGAGGGACAACCGAAGGATCCAGAAGGACCCACAGATTTCCAAAACGCATCCTGATGCGTCTTCTCTTGACAAAGAAGATGGCTTGGAGTTTGCGTACCTACTGCACTTGACTTGTGCTCACTGAAGTGTGGGACCTCACGCATGGGCGCCACACGTAAGTGACAGACCTGTTGGCAATGTTGGTGTAAAAACACGGTTGATTATTATAGTGCATTAGAACAAAGTTTCCTATGGATTCAACGGCAGGAAATCCAAGTTAACTCATTTACATGACATTATTTTTTCCATGAAGCAAAGTTAACACATCTATCAATTGGTACATTTTGGAGTGACTAAGAAGGATCCATGCTTATTCGTTTTCACGTGTTAAATTTGTTTAAATCTTGCTCAAACCTAGGATTTCACCAAGATTGAAATGGGCATGAAAATTCAAAAAAAAATGAAATACCAATGCACATAGTCTTCTTCTGTCATATAGTAAGCATTCAAGATGATAAACAAGGTCTAGACATATTCAAACCAGGCAAATCATGTATCTACTCCCTAACGACCCTAAACTCCGTCTTATGAAGTAAGGCATGAAGAGAAGTGGTTTTGGGTTTCAAACATGCAAATTTCAAAAACCCCCCAAAAGCTTCATTTTAGAGTGACTAAGAAGGATCGAGGCTTACCTTTTCATTTTCATGTTTTAAACTTGTTTAAATCTTGGTCAAACCTAGCTAGTATTTGACCAAGATTCAAATGGGCATGCATAAAATTCAAAAAAAATCAGAAAAATGAAAAACCAAAGCACATAGCCTTCTTATGTCATATAGTAAGAATTCAAGTTGACAAACAAGGTCTAGACGTATTCAAACTAGACAAATCATGTATCTACCCCTAACACTCTAAACTCTGTCTTATGAAGTCAATTAGGCATGAAGAGAAGTGGTTTTGGGTTTCAAACATGGAAATTTCAAAAACCTCCCAAAAGCTTCATTTTAGAGTGACTAAGAAGGATCCATGCTTACCTTTTAATTTTCAGATTTTAAACTTGTTTAAATCTTTGTGAAACCTAGGATTTGACCAAGATTCAAATGGGCATAAAAATTCAGGAAAAAACCAAAAGATTGATAAACCAAAGCACATAGCATTCTTATGTCATACAGTAAGCATTCAAGTTGATTAACAAGGTCTAGACATATTCAAACTAGAAAATCATGTATATATCTGTCCCTAACCTTAAACTCTGTCTTATATATGAAGTCAATCATGAAGAGAAGTGGTTTGGGTTTCAAACATGAAAATTTCAAGAACATCCCAAAAGCCGCTTCATTTTAGAGTGACTAAGAAGGATCCATGCTTACCTTTTCGTTTTCATATTATATACTTGTTTAAATCCAGGTCAAACATAGGATTTGACCAAGATTCAAATGGGCATAAAATAAAATAAAATAGAAGAATGAAAAACAAAAGCACATAGTCTTCGTATGTCATATAGTAAGCTTTCAAGTTGATAAACAAGGTTTAGACATGTTCAAACCAGACAAATCATGTATCTACCCCCTAACCATAAACTCGATCGATCTTATGAAGTCTAGCCTGAAGAGAAGTCGTATTGGTTTCAAACATGAAAATTTCAAGAACCTCCCAAAATCTTCAAATGGGCATAATATTCAAAAAAACCAGAAAAATGAAAAACCAAAGCACATAGCCTTCTTATGTCATATAGTAAGAATTCAAGTTGATAAACAAGGTCTAGACATATTCAAACTAGACAAATCATGTATCTACCCCTAACACTCTAAACTCTGTCTTATGAAGTCAAGCATGAAGAGAAGTGGTTTTTGGGTTTCAAACATGGAAATATCAAAAACCTCCCAAAAGCTTCATTTTAGAGTGACTAAGAAGGATCCATGCTTACCTTTTAATTTTCAGATTTTAAACTTGTTTAAATCTTTGTGAAACCTAGGATTTGACCAAGATTCAAATGGGCATAAAAATTCAGGAAAAAACCAAAAGAATGATAAACCAAAGCACATAGCATTCTTATGTCATATAGTAAGCATTCAAGTTGATAAATAAGGTCTAGACATATTCAAACTAGAAAATCATGTATATATCTGCCCCTAACCCTAAACTCTGTCTTATATATGAAGCAATCATGAAGAGAAGTGGTTTTGGGTTTCAAACATGAAAATTTCAAGAACATCCCAAAAGTCGCTTCATTTTAGAGTGACTAAGAAGGATCCAGGCTTACCTTTTCGTTTTCATATTTTATACTTGTTTAAATCCAGGTCAAACATAGGATTTGACCAAGATTCAAATGGGCATAAAATAAAAAAATAGAAGAATGAAAAACAAAAGCACATAGTCTTCTTATGTCATATAGTAAGCCTTGCAAGTTGGTAAACAAGGTTTAGACATGTTCAAACCAGACAAATCATGTATCTAGCCCCTAACCATAAACTCGGTCGATCTTATGAAGTCTAGCATGAAGAGAAGTCGTATTGGTTTCAAACATGAAAATTTCAAGAACCACCCAAAATCTTCAAATGGGCATATAACATTCAAAAAACTAGAAAAATGAAAAACCAAAGCACATATATAGCCTTCTTATGTCATATAGTAAGCATTCAAGTTGATAAACAAGCATGTCTAGACATATTCAAACCCGACAAATCATGTATCTACCCCCTAACCCTAAACTCTGCATGTCTTATGAAGTCAACCATGAAGAGAAGTGGTTTTTGGGTTTCAAACATTGAGATTTCAAGAACCCCCCCAAAAAAGCTTCATTTTAGAATGACTAGCTAGGAAGGATCCATGCTTACCTTTTCATTTTCATGTTATAGACTTGTTTAAATCTTGGTCAAACCTAGGATTTGACCAAGATTCAAATGGGCATAAACATTCAAAAAAATCAAAAACCAAAGCTAGCACATATAGTCTTCTTATGTCATATAGTAAGAATTGAAGTTGATAAACAAGGTCTAGACATATTCAAACTAGACAAATCATGTATCTACCCCCTAAAGCCCTAAACTAGCTTTGTCTTATGAAGTCAAGCATGAAGAGAAGTGTTTTTGGGTTTCAGACATGGAAATTTTGAAAACCTCCCAAAAACTTCATCTTAGAGTGACAAAGAAGGATCCAAGCTTACCTTTTCATTTTCATGTTTTAAGCTTGTTTAAATATTGGTCAAGCCTAGGATTTGACCAAGATTCAAATGGGCATAAAAATTCTGGAAAAATAATAAAAAAAAACCAAAGCACATAGTCTTCTTACGTCATATATATCTATAGTAAGCATATTCAAGTAGATAAACAAGGTATAGACATATTCAAAACAGACAAATCCTGTATCTACCCCCTAACCCTAAACTCGGTCTTATGATGCCTAGCATGAAGAGAAGTCGTTTTGGGTTTCAAACGTTTAAGCCAAAAGCCCCATTTCATATATTTCAAATTTGGTTCAAATTTGAAAGACATACAAGTTATAGCACACATAGTGCATACATGTTCACACATTCTGCACTAGATGCTAATTAACCCTATAGTTTGAGGCCATTTGGATGAGGTCGAAAAAATCTTGGATTAGAAATGGGGTTGTTCGAACCCCGTAGTTGGATTTTTTATGAACTTGATCTGTAGTACTGGGCAAAACCCTAGTTTAACGTATTTAATTATAGATTCGTAGGTTGATTTTTCTACCTTTTTATTATTATTACTATGCAGCACATGTGTGTTTGCCCGTCGAGTGAAACTCGGAGGAAGAGGGATCACTCGGAAGGAGAGAAGAAGGGAGAGCATTATGGTGTCTCCCCTTTTTCGGGTGATGATGTTGACTTTTGTGCAGGGTTTGTCAGTGAGCAGGAGGTGCGAGCGAGCGAGCGAGTCGAGCGAGGCCGAGAATGAGAGAGATTTGTTTTTTTTGTGAGAGGGACAACCGAAGGATCCAGAAGGACCCACAGATTTCCAAAACGCATCCTGATGCGTCTTCTCTTGACAAAGAAGATGGCTTGGAGTTTGCGTACCTACTGCACTTGACTTGTGCTCACTGAAGTGTGGGACCTCACGCATGGGCGCCACACGTAAGTGACAGACCTGTTGGCAATGTTGGTGTAAAAACACGGTTGATTATTATAGTGCATTAGAACAAAGTTTCCTATGGATTCAACGGCAGGAAATCCAAGTTAACTCATTTACATGACATTATTTTTTCCATGAAGCAAAGTTAACACATCTATCAATTGGTACATTTTGGAGTGACTAAGAAGGATCCATGCTTATTCGTTTTCACGTGTTAAATTTGTTTAAATCTTGCTCAAACCTAGGATTTCACCAAGATTGAAATGGGCATGAAAATTCAAAAAAAAAATGAAATACCAATGCACATAGTCTTCTTCTGTCATATAGTAAGCATTCAAGATGATAAACAAGGTCTAGACATATTCAAACCAGGCAAATCATGTATCTACTCCCTAACGACCCTAAACTCCGTCTTATGAAGTAAGGCATGAAGAGAAGTGGTTTTGGGTTTCAAACATGCAAATTTCAAAAACCCCCCAAAAGCTTCATTTTAGAGTGATGACTAAGAAGGATCGAGGCTTACCTTTTCATTTTCATGTTTTAAACTTGTTTAAATCTTGGTCAAACCTAGCTAGTATTTGACCAAGATTCAAATGGGCATAAAATTCAAAAAAATCAGAAAAATGAAAAACCAAAGCACATAGCCTTCTTATGTCATATAGTAAGAATTCAAGTTGACAAACAAGGTCTAGACGTATTCAAACTAGACAAATCATGTATCTACCCCTAACACTCTAAACTCTGTCTTATGAAGTCAATTAGGCATGAAGAGAAGTGGTTTTGGGTTTCAAACATGGAAATTTCAAAAACCTCCCAAAAGCTTCATTTTAGAGTGACTAAGAAGGATCCATGCTTACCTTTTAATTTTCAGATTTTAAACTTGTTTAAATCTTTGTGAAACCTAGGATTTGACCAAGATTCAAATGGGCATAAAAATTCAGGAAAAAACCAAAAGATTGATAAACCAAAGCACATAGCATTCTTATGTCATACAGTAAGCATTCAAGTTGATTAACAAGGTCTAGACATATTCAAACTAGAAAATCATGTATATATCTGTCCCTAACCTTAAACTCTGTCTTATATATGAAGTCAATCATGAAGAGAAGTGGTTTGGGTTTCAAACATGAAAATTTCAAGAACATCCCAAAAGCCGCTTCATTTTAGAGTGACTAAGAAGGATCCATGCTTACCTTTTCGTTTTCATATTATATAGTTGTTTAAATCCAGGTCAAACATAGGATTTGACCAAGATTCAAATGGGCATAAAATAAAATAAAATAGAAGAATGAAAAACAAAAGCACATAGTCTTCGTATGTCATATAGTAAGCTTTCAAGTTGATAAACAAGGTTTAGACATGTTCAAACCAGACAAATCATGTATCTAGCCCCTAACCATAAACTCGGTCGATCTTATGAAGTCTAGCATGAAGAGAAGTCGTATTGGTTTCAAACATGAAAATTTCAAGAACCTCCCAAAATCTTCAAATGGGCATAATATTCAAAAAAACCAGAAAAATGAAAAACCAAAGCACATAGCCTTCTTATGTCATATAGTAAGAATTCAAGTTGATAAACAAGGTCTAGACATATTCAAACTAGACAAATCATGTATCTACCCCTAACACTCTAAACTCTGTCTTATGAAGTCAAGCATGAAGAGAAGTGGTTTTTGGGTTTCAAACATGGAAATATCAAAAACCTCCCAAAAGCTTCATTTTAGAGTGACTAAGAAGGATCCATGCTTACCTTTTAATTTTCAGATTTTAAACTTGTTTAAATCTTTGTGAAACCTAGGATTTGACCAAGATTCAAATGGGCATAAAAATTCAGGAAAAAACCAAAAGAATGATAAACCAAAGCACATAGCATTCTTATGTCATATAGTAAGCATTCAAGTTGATAAATAAGGTCTAGACATATTCAAACTAGAAAATCATGTATATATCTGCCCCTAACCCTAAACTCTGTCTTATATATGAAGCAATCATGAAGAGAAGTGGTTTTGGGTTTCAAACATGAAAATTTCAAGAACATCCCAAAAGTCGCTTCATTTTAGAGTGACTAAGAAGGATCCAGGCTTACCTTTTCATTTTCATATTTTATACTTGTTTAAATCCAGGTCAAACATAGGATTTGACCAAGATTCAAATGGGCATAAAATAAAAAAATAGAAGAATGAAAAACAAAAGCACATAGTCTTCTTATGTCATATAGTAAGCCTTGCAAGTTGGTAAACAAGGTTTAGACATGTTCAAACCAGACAAATCATGTATCTAGCCCCTAACCATAAACTCGGTCGATCTTATGAAGTCTAGCATGAAGAGAAGTCGTATTGGTTTCAAACATGAAAATTTCAAGAACCACCCAAAATCTTCAAATGGGCATATAACATTCAAAAAACTAGAAAAATGAAAAACCAAAGCACATATATAGCCTTCTTATGTCATATAGTAAGCATTCAAGTTGATAAACAAGCATGTCTAGACATATTCAAACCCGACAAATCATGTATCTACCCCCTAACCCTAAACTCTGCATGTCTTATGAAGTCAACCATGAAGAGAAGTGGTTTTGGGTTTCAAACATTGAGATTTCAAGAACCCCCCAAAAGCTTCATTTTAGAATGACTAGCTAGGAAGGATCCAGGCTTACCTTTTCATTTTCATGTTATAGACTTGTTTAAATCTTGGTCAAACCTAGGATTTGACCAAGATTCAAATGGGCATATATAAACATTCAGAAAAAACAAAAACCAAAAACCAAAGCTAGCACATATAGTCTTCTTATGTCATATAGTAAGAATTGAAGTTGATAAACAAGGTCTAGACATATTCAAACTAGACAAATCATGTATCTACCCCTAAAGCCCTAAACTAGCTTTGTCTTATGAAGTCAAGCATGAAGAGAAGTGTTTTTGGGTTTCAGACATGGAAATTTTGAAAACCTCCCAAAAACTTCATCTTAGAGTGACAAAGAAGGATCCAAGCTTACCTTTTCATTTTCATGTTTTAAGCTTGTTTAAATATTGGTCAAGCCTAGGATTTGACCAAGATTCAAATGGGCATAAAAATTCTGGAAAAATAATAAAAAAAAACCAAAGCACATAGTCTTCTTACGTCATATATATCTATAGTAAGCATATTCAAGTAGATAAACAAGGTATAGACATATTCAAAACAGACAAATCCTGTATCTACCCCCTAACCCTAAACTCGGTCTTATGATGCCTAGCATGAAGAGAAGTCGTTTTGGGTTTCAAACGTTTAAGCCAAAAGCCCCATTTCATATATTTCAAATTTGGTTCAAATTTGAAAGACATACAAGTTATAGCACACATAGTGCATACATGTTCACACATTCTGCACTAGATGCTAATTAACCCTATAGTTTGAGGCCATTTGGATGAGGTCGAAAAAATCTTGGATTAGAAATGGGGTTGTTCGAACCCCGTAGTTGGATTTTTTATGAACTTGATCTGTAGTACTGGGCAAAACCCTAGTTTAACGTATTTAATTATAGATTCGTAGGTTGATTTTTCTACCTTTTTATTATTATTACTATGCAGCACATGTGTGTTTGCCCGTCGAGTGAAACTCGGAGGAAGAGGGATCACTCGGAAGGAGAGAAGAAGGGAGAGCATTATGGTGTCTCCCCTTTTTCGGGTGATGATGTTGACTTTTGTGCAGGGTTTGTCAGTGAGCAGGGGGCGCGAGCGCGCGAGCGAGCGAGGCCGAGAATGAGAGAGATTTGTTTTTTTTTGTGAGAGGGACAACCGAAGGATCCAGAAGGACCCACAGATTTCCAAAACGCATCCTGATGCGTCTTCTCTTGACAAAGAAGATGGCTTGGAGTTTGCGTACCTACTGCACTTGACTTGTGCTCACTGAAGTGTGGGACCTCACGCATGGGCGCCACACGTAAGTGACAGACCTGTTGGCAATGTTGGTGTAAAAACACGGTTGATTATTATAGTGCATTAGAACAAAGTTTCCTATGGATTCAACGGCAGGAAATCCAAGTTAACTCATTTACATGACATTATTTTTTCCATGAAGCAAAGTTAACACATCTATCAATTGGTACATTTTGGAGTGACTAAGAAGGATCCATGCTTATTCGTTTTCACGTGTTAAATTTGTTTAAATCTTGCTCAAACCTAGGATTTCACCAAGATTGAAATGGGCATGAAAATTCAAAAAAAAATGAAATACCAATGCACATAGTCTTCTTCTGTCATATAGTAAGCATTCAAGATGATAAACAAGGTCTAGACATATTCAAACCAGGCAAATCATGTATCTACTCCCTAACGACCCTAAACTCCGTCTTATGAAGTAAGGCATGAAGAGAAGTGGTTTTGGGTTTCAAACATGCAAATTTCAAAAACCCCCCAAAAGCTTCATTTTAGAGTGTGACTAAGAAGGATCGAGGCTTACCTTTTCATTTTCATGTTTTAAACTTGTTTAAATCTTGGTCAAACCTAGCTAGTATTTGACCAAGATTCAAATGGGCATGCATAAAATTCAAAAAAAATCAGAAAAATGAAAAACCAAAGCACATAGCCTTCTTATGTCATATAGTAAGAATTCAAGTTGATAAACAAGGTCTAGACGTATTCAAACTAGACAAATCATGTATCTACCCCTAACACTCTAAACTCTGTCTTATGAAGTCAATTAGGCATGAAGAGAAGTGGTTTTGGGTTTCAAACATGGAAATTTCAAAAACCTCCCAAAAGCTTCATTTTAGAGTGACTAAGAAGGATCCATGCTTACCTTTTAATTTTCAGATTTTAAACTTGTTTAAATCTTTGTGAAACCTAGGATTTGACCAAGATTCAAATGGGCATAAAAATTCAGGAAAAAACCAAAAGATTGATAAACCAAAGCACATAGCATTCTTATGTCATACAGTAAGCATTCAAGTTGATTAACAAGGTCTAGACATATTCAAACTAGAAAATCATGTATATATCTGTCCCTAACCTTAAACTCTGTCTTATATATGAAGTCAATCATGAAGAGAAGTGGTTTGGGTTTCAAACATGAAAATTTCAAGAACATCCCAAAAGCCGCTTCATTTTAGAGTGACTAAGAAGGATCCATGCTTACCTTTTCGTTTTCATATTATATAGTTGTTTAAATCCAGGTCAAACATAGGATTTGACCAAGATTCAAATGGGCATAAAATAAAATAAAATAGAAGAATGAAAAACAAAAGCACATAGTCTTCGTATGTCATATAGTAAGCTTTCAAGTTGATAAACAAGGTTTAGACATGTTCAAACCAGACAAATCATGTATCTACCCCCTAACCATAAACTCGATCGATCTTATGAAGTCTAGCCTGAAGAGAAGTCGTATTGGTTTCAAACATGAAAATTTCAAGAACCTCCCAAAATCTTCAAATGGGCATAATATTCAAAAAAACCAGAAAAATGAAAAACCAAAGCACATAGCCTTCTTATGTCATATAGTAAGAATTCAAGTTGATAAACAAGGTCTAGACATATTCAAACTAGACAAATCATGTATCTACCCCTAACACTCTAAACTCTGTCTTATGAAGTCAAGCATGAAGAGAAGTGGTTTTGGGTTTCAAACATGGAAATATCAAAAACCTCCCAAAAGCTTCATTTTAGAGTGACTAAGAAGGATCCATGCTTACCTTTTAATTTTCAGATTTTAAACTTGTTTAAATCTTTGTGAAACCTAGGATTTGACCAAGATTCAAATGGGCATAAAAATTCAGGAAAAAACCAAAAGAATGATAAACCAAAGCACATAGCATTCTTATGTCATATAGTAAGCATTCAAGTTGATAAATAAGGTCTAGACATATTCAAACTAGAAAATCATGTATATATCTGCCCCTAACCCTAAACTCTGTCTTATATATGAAGCAATCATGAAGAGAAGTGGTTTTGGGTTTCAAACATGAAAATTTCAAGAACATCCCAAAAGTCGCTTCATTTTAGAGTGACTAAGAAGGATCCAGGCTTACCTTTTCGTTTTCATATTTTATACTTGTTTAAATCCAGGTCAAACATAGGATTTGACCAAGATTCAAATGGGCATAAAATAAAAAAATAGAAGAATGAAAAACAAAAGCACATAGTCTTCTTATGTCATATAGTAAGCCTTGCAAGTTGGTAAACAAGGTTTAGACATGTTCAAACCAGACAAATCATGTATCTAGCCCCTAACCATAAACTCGGTCGATCTTATGAAGTCTAGCATGAAGAGAAGTCGTATTGGTTTCAAACATGAAAATTTCAAGAACCACCCAAAATCTTCAAATGGGCATATAACATTCAAAAAACTAGAAAAATGAAAAACCAAAGCACATATATAGCCTTCTTATGTCATATAGTAAGCATTCAAGTTGATAAACAAGCATGTCTAGACATATTCAAACCCGACAAATCATGTATCTACCCCCTAACCCTAAACTCTGCATGTCTTATGAAGTCAACCATGAAGAGAAGTGGTTTTTGGGTTTCAAACATTGAGATTTCAAGAACCCCCCAAAAGCTTCATTTTAGAATGACTAGCTAGGAAGGATCCAGGCTTACCTTTTCATTTTCATGTTATAGACTTGTTTAAATCTTGGTCAAACCTAGGATTTGACCAAGATTCAAATGGGCATATATAAACATTCAGAAAAAACAAAAACCAAAAACCAAAGCTAGCACATATAGTCTTCTTATGTCATATAGTAAGAATTGAAGTTGATAAACAAGGTCTAGACATATTCAAACTAGACAAATCATGTATCTACCCCCTAAAGCCCTAAACTAGCTTTGTCTTATGAAGTCAAGCATGAAGAGAAGTGTTTTTGGGTTTCAGACATGGAAATTTTGAAAACCTCCCAAAAACTTCATCTTAGAGTGACAAAGAAGGATCCAAGCTTACCTTTTCATTTTCATGTTTTAAGCTTGTTTAAATATTGGTCAAGCCTAGGATTTGACCAAGATTCAAATGGGCATAAAAATTCTGGAAAAATAATAAAAAAAAACCAAAGCACATAGTCTTCTTACGTCATATATATCTATAGTAAGCATATTCAAGTAGATAAACAAGGTATAGACATATTCAAAACAGACAAATCCTGTATCTACCCCCTAACCCTAAACTCGGTCTTATGATGCCTAGCATGAAGAGAAGTCGTTTTGGGTTTCAAACGTTTAAGCCAAAAGCCCCATTTCATATATTTCAAATTTGGTTCAAATTTGAAAGACATACAAGTTATAGCACACATAGTGCATACATGTTCACACATTCTGCACTAGATGCTAATTAACCCTATAGTTTGAGGCCATTTGGATGAGGTCGAAAAAATCTTGGATTAGAAATGGGGTTGTTCGAACCCCGTAGTTGGATTTTTTATGAACTTGATCTGTAGTACTGGGCAAAACCCTAGTTTAACGTATTTAATTATAGATTCGTAGGTTGATTTTTCTACCTTTTTATTATTATTACTATGCAGCACATGTGTGTTTGCCCGTCGAGTGAAACTCGGAGGAAGAGGGATCACTCGGAAGGAGAGAAGAAGGGAGAGCATTATGGTGTCTCCCCTTTTTCGGGTGATGATGTTGACTTTTGTGCAGGGTTTGTCAGTGAGCAGGAGGTGCGAGCGAGCGAGCGAGCGAGTCGAGCGAGGCCGAGAATGAGAGAGATTTGTTTTTTTTGTGAGAGGGACAACCGAAGGATCCAGAAGGACCCACAGATTTCCAAAACGCATCCTGATGCGTCTTCTCTTGACAAAGAAGATGGCTTGGAGTTTGCGTACCTACTGCACTTGACTTGTGCTCACTGAAGTGTGGGACCTCACGCATGGGCGCCACACGTAAGTGACAGACCTGTTGGCAATGTTGGTGTAAAAACACGGTTGATTATTATAGTGCATTAGAACAAAGTTTCCTATGGATTCAACGGCAGGAAATCCAAGTTAACTCATTTACATGACATTATTTTTTCCATGAAGCAAAGTTAACACATCTATCAATTGGTACATTTTGGAGTGACTAAGAAGGATCCATGCTTATTCGTTTTCACGTGTTAAATTTGTTTAAATCTTGCTCAAACCTAGGATTTCACCAAGATTGAAATGGGCATGAAAATTCAAAAAAAAATGAAATACCAATGCACATAGTCTTCTTCTGTCATATAGTAAGCATTCAAGATGATAAACAAGGTCTAGACATATTCAAACCAGGCAAATCATGTATCTACTCCCTAACGACCCTAAACTCCGTCTTATGAAGTAAGGCATGAAGAGAAGTGGTTTTGGGTTTCAAACATGCAAATTTCAAAAACCCCCCAAAAGCTTCATTTTAGAGTGACTAAGAAGGATCGAGGCTTACCTTTTCATTTTCATGTTTTAAACTTGTTTAAATCTTGGTCAAACCTAGCTAGTATTTGACCAAGATTCAAATGGGCATGCATAAAATTCAAAAAAAATCAGAAAAATGAAAAACCAAAGCACATAGCCTTCTTATGTCATATAGTAAGAATTCAAGTTGATAAACAAGGTCTAGACGTATTCAAACTAGACAAATCATGTATCTACCCCTAACACTCTAAACTCTGTCTTATGAAGTCAATTAGGCATGAAGAGAAGTGGTTTTGGGTTTCAAACATGGAAATTTCAAAAACCTCCCAAAAGCTTCATTTTAGAGTGACTAAGAAGGATCCATGCTTACCTTTTAATTTTCAGATTTTAAACTTGTTTAAATCTTTGTGAAACCTAGGATTTGACCAAGATTCAAATGGGCATAAAAATTCAGGAAAAAACCAAAAGATTGATAAACCAAAGCACATAGCATTCTTATGTCATACAGTAAGCATTCAAGTTGATTAACAAGGTCTAGACATATTCAAACTAGAAAATCATGTATATATCTGTCCCTAACCTTAAACTCTGTCTTATATATGAAGTCAATCATGAAGAGAAGTGGTTTGGGTTTCAAACATGAAAATTTCAAGAACATCCCAAAAGCCGCTTCATTTTAGAGTGACTAAGAAGGATCCATGCTTACCTTTTCGTTTTCATATTATATACTTGTTTAAATCCAGGTCAAACATAGGATTTGACCAAGATTCAAATGGGCATAAAATAAAATAAAATAGAAGAATGAAAAACAAAAGCACATAGTCTTCGTATGTCATATAGTAAGCTTTCAAGTTGATAAACAAGGTTTAGACATGTTCAAACCAGACAAATCATGTATCTACCCCCTAACCATAAACTCGATCGATCTTATGAAGTCTAGCCTGAAGAGAAGTCGTATTGGTTTCAAACATGAAAATTTCAAGAACCTCCCAAAATCTTCAAATGGGCATAATATTCAAAAAAACCAGAAAAATGAAAAACCAAAGCACATAGCCTTCTTATGTCATATAGTAAGAATTCAAGTTGATAAACAAGGTCTAGACATATTCAAACTAGACAAATCATGTATCTACCCTAACACTCTAAACTCTGTCTTATGAAGTCAAGCATGAAGAGAAGTGGTTTTTGGGTTTCAAACATGGAAATATCAAAAACCTCCCAAAAGCTTCATTTTAGAGTGACTAAGAAGGATCCATGCTTACCTTTTAATTTTCAGATTTTAAACTTGTTTAAATCTTTGTGAAACCTAGGATTTGACCAAGATTCAAATGGGCATAAAAATTCAGGAAAAAACCAAAAGAATGATAAACCAAAGCACATAGCATTCTTATGTCATATAGTAAGCATTCAAGTTGATAAATAAGGTCTAGACATATTCAAACTAGAAAATCATGTATATATCTGCCCCTAACCCTAAACTCTGTCTTATATATGAAGCAATCATGAAGAGAAGTGGTTTTGGGTTTCAAACATGAAAATTTCAAGAACATCCCAAAAGTCGCTTCATTTTAGAGTGACTAAGAAGGATCCAGGCTTACCTTTTCGTTTTCATATTTTATACTTGTTTAAATCCAGGTCAAACATAGGATTTGACCAAGATTCAAATGGGCATAAAATAAAAAAATAGAAGAATGAAAAACAAAAGCACATAGTCTTCTTATGTCATATAGTAAGCCTTGCAAGTTGGTAAACAAGGTTTAGACATGTTCAAACCAGACAAATCATGTATCTAGCCCCTAACCATAAACTCGGTCGATCTTATGAAGTCTAGCATGAAGAGAAGTCGTATTGGTTTCAAACATGAAAATTTCAAGAACCACCCAAAATCTTCAAATGGGCATATAACATTCAAAAAACTAGAAAAATGAAAAACCAAAGCACATATATAGCCTTCTTATGTCATATAGTAAGCATTCAAGTTGATAAACAAGCATGTCTAGACATATTCAAACCCGACAAATCATGTATCTACCCCCTAACCCTAAACTCTGCATGTCTTATGAAGTCAACCATGAAGAGAAGTGGTTTTTGGGTTTCAAACATTGAGATTTCAAGAACCCCCCAAAAAAGCTTCATTTTAGAATGACTAGCTAGGAAGGATCCATGCTTACCTTTTCATTTTCATGTTATAGACTTGTTTAAATCTTGGTCAAACCTAGGATTTGACCAAGATTCAAATGGGCATATATAAACATTCAGAAAAAACAAAAACCAAAAACCAAAGCTAGCACATATAGTCTTCTTATGTCATATAGTAAGAATTGAAGTTGATAAACAAGGTCTAGACATATTCAAACTAGACAAATCATGTATCTACCCCCTAAAGCCCTAAACTAGCTTTGTCTTATGAAGTCAAGCATGAAGAGAAGTGTTTTTGGGTTTCAGACATGGAAATTTTGAAAACCTCCCAAAAACTTCATCTTAGAGTGACAAAGAAGGATCCAAGCTTACCTTTTCATTTTCATGTTTTAAGCTTGTTTAAATATTGGTCAAGCCTAGGATTTGACCAAGATTCAAATGGGCATAAAAATTCTGGAAAAATAATAAAAAAAAACCAAAGCACATAGTCTTCTTACGTCATATATATCTATAGTAAGCATATTCAAGTAGATAAACAAGGTATAGACATATTCAAAACAGACAAATCATGTATCTACCCCCTAACCCTAAACTCGGTCTTATGATGCCTAGCATGAAGAGAAGTCGTTTTGGGTTTCAAACGTTTAAGCCAAAAGCCCCATTTCATATATTTCAAATTTGGTTCAAATTTGAAAGACATACAAGTTATAGCACACATAGTGCATACATGTTCACACATTCTGCACTAGATGCTAATTAACCCTATAGTTTGAGGCCATTTGGATGAGGTCGAAAAAAATCTTGGATTAGAAATGGGGTTGTTCGAACCCCGTAGTTGGATTTTTTATGAACTTGATCTGTAGTACTGGGCAAAACCCTAGTTTAACGTATTTAATTATAGATTCGTAGGTTGATTTTTCTACCTTTTTATTATTATTACTATGCAGCACATGTGTGTTTGCCCGTCGAGTGAAACTCGGAGGAAGAGGGATCACTCGGAAGGAGAGAAGAAGGGAGAGCATTATGGTGTCTCCCCTTTTTCGGGTGATGATGTTGACTTTTGTGCAGGGTTTGTCAGTGAGCAGGAGGTGCGAGCGAGCGAGCGAGTCGAGCGAGGCCGAGAATGAGAGAGATTTGTTTTTTTTTTTGTGAGAGGGACAACCGAAGGATCCAGAAGGACCCACAGATTTCCAAAACGCATCCTGATGCGTCTTCTCTTGACAAAGAAGATGGCTTGGAGTTTGCGTACCTACTGCACTTGACTTGTGCTCACTGAAGTGTGGGACCTCACGCATGGGCGCCACACGTAAGTGACAGACCTGTTGGCAATGTTGGTGTAAAAACACGGTTGATTATTATAGTGCATTAGAACAAAGTTTCCTATGGATTCAACGGCAGGAAATCCAAGTTAACTCATTTACATGACATTATTTTTTCCATGAAGCAAAGTTAACACATCTATCAATTGGTACATTTTGGAGTGACTAAGAAGGATCCATGCTTATTCGTTTTCACGTGTTAAATTTGTTTAAATCTTGCTCAAACCTAGGATTTCACCAAGATTGAAATGGGCATGAAAATTCAAAAAAAAATGAAATACCAATGCACATAGTCTTCTTCTGTCATATAGTAAGCATTCAAGATGATAAACAAGGTCTAGACATATTCAAACCAGGCAAATCATGTATCTACTCCCTAACGACCCTAAACTCCGTCTTATGAAGTAAGGCATGAAGAGAAGTGGTTTTGGGTTTCAAACATGCAAATTTCAAAAACCCCCCAAAAGCTTCATTTTAGAGTGATGACTAAGAAGGATCGAGGCTTACCTTTTCATTTTCATGTTTTAAACTTGTTTAAATCTTGGTCAAACCTAGCTAGTATTTGACCAAGATTCAAATGGGCATGCATAAAATTCAAAAAAAATCAGAAAAATGAAAAACCAAAGCACATAGCCTTCTTATGTCATATAGTAAGAATTCAAGTTGACAAACAAGGTCTAGACGTATTCAAACTAGACAAATCATGTATCTACCCCTAACACTCTAAACTCTGTCTTATGAAGTCAATTAGGCATGAAGAGAAGTGGTTTTGGGTTTCAAACATGGAAATTTCAAAAACCTCCCAAAAGCTTCATTTTAGAGTGACTAAGAAGGATCCATGCTTACCTTTTAATTTTCAGATTTTAAACTTGTTTAAATCTTTGTGAAACCTAGGATTTGACCAAGATTCAAATGGGCATAAAAATTCAGGAAAAAACCAAAAGATTGATAAACCAAAGCACATAGCATTCTTATGTCATACAGTAAGCATTCAAGTTGATTAACAAGGTCTAGACATATTCAAACTAGAAAATCATGTATATATCTGTCCCTAACCTTAAACTCTGTCTTATATATGAAGTCAATCATGAAGAGAAGTGGTTTGGGTTTCAAACATGAAAATTTCAAGAACATCCCAAAAGCCGCTTCATTTTAGAGTGACTAAGAAGGATCCATGCTTACCTTTTCGTTTTCATATTATATACTTGTTTAAATCCAGGTCAAACATAGGATTTGACCAAGATTCAAATGGGCATAAAATAAAATAAAATAGAAGAATGAAAAACAAAAGCACATAGTCTTCGTATGTCATATAGTAAGCTTTCAAGTTGATAAACAAGGTTTAGACATGTTCAAACCAGACAAATCATGTATCTACCCCCTAACCATAAACTCGATCGATCTTATGAAGTCTAGCATGAAGAGAAGTCGTATTGGTTTCAAACATGAAAATTTCAAGAACCTCCCAAAATCTTCAAATGGGCATAATATTCAAAAAAACCAGAAAAATGAAAAACCAAAGCACATAGCCTTCTTATGTCATATAGTAAGAATTCAAGTTGATAAACAAGGTCTAGACATATTCAAACTAGACAAATCATGTATCTACCCCTAACACTCTAAACTCTGTCTTATGAAGTCAAGCATGAAGAGAAGTGGTTTTTGGGTTTCAAACATGGAAATATCAAAAACCTCCCAAAAGCTTCATTTTAGAGTGACTAAGAAGGATCCATGCTTACCTTTTAATTTTCAGATTTTAAACTTGTTTAAATCTTTGTGAAACCTAGGATTTGACCAAGATTCAAATGGGCATAAAAATTCAGGAAAAAACCAAAAGAATGATAAACCAAAGCACATAGCATTCTTATGTCATATAGTAAGCATTCAAGTTGATAAATAAGGTCTAGACATATTCAAACTAGAAAATCATGTATATATCTGCCCCTAACCCTAAACTCTGTCTTATATATGAAGCAATCATGAAGAGAAGTGGTTTTGGGTTTCAAACATGAAAATTTCAAGAACATCCCAAAAGTCGCTTCATTTTAGAGTGACTAAGAAGGATCCAGGCTTACCTTTTCGTTTTCATATTTTATACTTGTTTAAATCCAGGTCAAACATAGGATTTGACCAAGATTCAAATGGGCATAAAATAAAAAAATAGAAGAATGAAAAACAAAAGCACATAGTCTTCTTATGTCATATAGTAAGCCTTGCAAGTTGGTAAACAAGGTTTAGACATGTTCAAACCAGACAAATCATGTATCTAGCCCCTAACCATAAACTCGGTCGATCTTATGAAGTCTAGCATGAAGAGAAGTCGTATTGGTTTCAAACATGAAAATTTCAAGAACCACCCAAAATCTTCAAATGGGCATATAACATTCAAAAAACTAGAAAAATGAAAAACCAAAGCACATATATAGCCTTCTTATGTCATATAGTAAGCATTCAAGTTGATAAACAAGCATGTCTAGACATATTCAAACCCGACAAATCATGTATCTACCCCTAACCCTAAACTCTGCATGTCTTATGAAGTCAACCATGAAGAGAAGTGGTTTTTGGGTTTCAAACATTGAGATTTCAAGAACCCCCCCAAAAAAGCTTCATTTTAGAATGACTAGCTAGGAAGGATCCATGCTTACCTTTTCATTTTCATGTTATAGACTTGTTTAAATCTTGGTCAAACCTAGGATTTGACCAAGATTCAAATGGGCATATATAAACATTCAGAAAAAACAAAAATCAAAAACCAAAGCTAGCACATATAGTCTTCTTATGTCATATAGTAAGAATTGAAGTTGATAAACAAGGTCTAGACATATTCAAACTAGACAAATCATGTATCTACCCCCTAAAGCCCTAAACTAGCTTTGTCTTATGAAGTCAAGCATGAAGAGAAGTGTTTTTGGGTTTCAGACATGGAAATTTTGAAAACCTCCCAAAAACTTCATCTTAGAGTGACAAAGAAGGATCCAAGCTTACCTTTTCATTTTCATGTTTTAAGCTTGTTTAAATATTGGTCAAGCCTAGGATTTGACCAAGATTCAAATGGGCATAAAAATTCTGGAAAAAAATAAAAAAAAACCAAAGCACATAGTCTTCTTACGTCATATATATCTATAGTAAGCATATTCAAGTAGATAAACAAGGTATAGACATATTCAAAACAGACAAATCCTGTATCTACCCCCTAACCCTAAACTCGGTCTTATGATGCCTAGCATGAAGAGAAGTCGTTTTGGGTTTCAAACGTTTAAGCCAAAAGCCCCATTTCATATATTTCAAATTTGGTTCAAATTTGAAAGACATACAAGTTATAGCACACATAGTGCATACATGTTCACACATTCTGCACTAGATGCTAATTAACCCTATAGTTTGAGGCCATTTGGATGAGGTCGAAAAAATCTTGGATTAGAAATGGGGTTGTTCGAACCCCGTAGTTGGATTTTTTATGAACTTGATCTGTAGTACTGGGCAAAACCCTAGTTTAACGTATTTAATTATAGATTCGTAGGTTGATTTTTCTACCTTTTTATTATTATTACTATGCAGCACATGTGTGTTTGCCCGTCGAGTGAAACTCGGAGGAAGAGGATCACTCGGAAGGAGAGAAGAAGGGAGAGCATTATGGTGTCTCCCCTTTTTCGGGTGATGATGTTGACTTTTGTGCAGGGTTTGTCAGTGAGCAGGAGGTGCGAGCGAGCGAGCGAGTCGAGCGAGGTCGAGAATAGAGAGAGATTTGTTTTTGTGAGAGGGACAACCGAAGGATCCAGAAGGACCCACAGATTTCCAAAACGCATCCTGATGCGTCTTCTCTTGACAAAGAAGATGGCTTGGAGTTTGCGTACCTACTGCACTTGACTTGTGCTCACTGAAGTGTGGGACCTCACGCATGGGCGCCACACGTAAGTGACAGACCTGTTGGCAATGTTGGTGTAAAAACACGGTTGATTATTATAGTGCATTAGAACAAAGTTTCCTATGGATTCAACGGCAGGAAATCCAAGTTAACTCATTTACATGACATTATTTTTTCCATGAAGCAAAGTTAACACATCTATCAATTGGTACATTTTGGAGTGACTAAGAAGGATCCATGCTTATTCGTTTTCACGTGTTAAATTTGTTTAAATCTTGCTCAAACCTAGGATTTCACCAAGATTGAAATGGGCATGAAAATTCAAAAAAAAATGAAATACCAATGCACATAGTCTTCTTCTGTCATATAGTAAGCATTCAAGATGATAAACAAGGTCTAGACATATTCAAACCAGGCAAATCATGTATCTACTCCCTAACGACCCTAAACTCCGTCTTATGAAGTAAGGCATGAAGAGAAGTGGTTTTGGGTTTCAAACATGCAAATTTCAAAAACCCCCCAAAAGCTTCATTTTAGAGTGACTAAGAAGGATCGAGGCTTACCTTTTCATTTTCATGTTTTAAACTTGTTTAAATCTTGGTCAAACCTAGCTAGTATTTGACCAAGATTCAAATGGGCATGCATAAAATTCAAAAAAAATCAGAAAAATGAAAAACCAAAGCACATAGCCTTCTTATGTCATATAGTAAGAATTCAAGTTGACAAACAAGGTCTAGACGTATTCAAACTAGACAAATCATGTATCTACCCCTAACACTCTAAACTCTGTCTTATGAAGTCAAGCATGAAGAGAAGTGGTTTTGGGTTTCAAACATGGAAATTTCAAAAACCTCCCAAAAGCTTCATTTTAGAGTGACTAAGAAGGATCCATGCTTACCTTTTAATTTTCAGATTTTAAACTTGTTTAAATCTTTGTGAAACCTAGGATTTGACCAAGATTCAAATGGGCATAAAAATTCAGGAAAAAACCAAAAGAATGATAAACCAAAGCACATAGCATTCTTATGTCATATAGTAAGCATTCAAGTTAATAAATAAGGTCTAGACATATTCAAACTAGAAAATCATGTATATATCTGCCCCTAACCCTAAACTCTGTCTTATATATGAAGCAATCATGAAGAGAAGTGGTTTTGGGTTTCAAACATGAAAATTTCAAGAACATCCCAAAAGTCGCTTCATTTTAGAGTGACTAAGAAGGATCCAGGCTTACCTTTTCGTTTTCATATTTTATACTTGTTTAAATCCAGGTCAAACATAGGATTTGACCAAGATTCAAATGGGCATAAAATAAAAAAATAGAAGAATGAAAAACAAAAGCACATAGTCTTCTTATGTCATATAGTAAGCCTTGCAAGTTGGTAAACAAGGTTTAGACATGTTCAAACCAGACAAATCATGTATCTAGCCCCTAACCATAAACTCGGTCGATCTTATGAAGTCTAGCATGAAGAGAAGTCGTATTGGTTTCAAACATGAAAATTTCAAGAACCACCCAAAATCTTCAAATGGGCATATAACATTCAAAAAACTAGAAAAATGAAAAACCAAAGCACATATATAGCCTTCTTATGTCATATAGTAAGCATTCAAGTTGATAAACAAGCATGTCTAGACATATTCAAACCCGACAAATCATGTATCTACCCCCTAACCCTAAACTCTGCATGTCTTATGAAGTCAACCATGAAGAGAAGTGGTTTTTGGGTTTCAAACATTGAGATTTCAAGAACCCCCCAAAAGCTTCATTTTAGAATGACTAGCTAGGAAGGATCCATGCTTACCTTTTCATTTTCATGTTTTAAACTTGTTTAAATCTTGGTCAAACCTAGGATTTGACCAAGATTCAAATGGGCATATATAAACATTCAGAAAAAACAAAAACCAAAAACCAAAGCACATATATATATAGCCTTCTTATGTCATATATATATATATATATATATATATATTATATATCTATATATATATATATAAAAGTAAGCATTCAAGTTGATGAACAAGGTCTAGACATATTCAAAACAGAAAAGGCATGTATCTACCCCTAACCCTTAACTTTGTCTTATGAAGTCAAGCATGAAGAGAAGTGGTTTCGGGTTTCAAACATGGAAATTTCTAAAACTTCCCAAAAGCTTAATTTTAGAGTGACTAGGAAGGATCCAGGCTTACCTTTTCATTTTCATGTTTTAAGTTTGTTTAAATCCTAGTCAAACCTAGGATTTGACCAAGATTCAAATGAGCATAAAAATTCAGAAAAAATCAAAAAAAATGAAAACCCAAAGCACATAGCCTTCTTACGTCATATATATAGTAATTAAGCATTCAAGTTGATAAACAAGGTCTAGACATATTCAAAACATACAAATCATGTACTCCGTATCTACCCCCAACCCTAAACTATGTTTTTGGGGGATTTCTTTGACGAAGTTATAACACCCCCACATTTCACATTGGAATTACTTTCAGTAAATCAGCATAAAGTCGTTTAAATGTGCGAAACTATCTTGAAAGTACTAAAACCGTAAAAGTTGGGAATTGGCACTAAAATATGGCGTAATTTATCTAAAAAATGTAGAGTTGCCAGTTTGACCCGTATCTTATATGTACACCATTCACAAAATAAACATATTTTGTCATCTAGAAAATGAAAAAAAAAATTTATACCGAAAAGTTGAAAAGTCTAGTCATTAACATTGTTGGGAATGGCAAGATGCACCACCATGCCCAATTTGGGCACATTGTAACAAACTGTGCCACAAATATGGCCATAACTATATCATTTGGCTTGCAAACCATGAATCTTCATACACGATAGTCCGCTTTGTGAAGACATTTTGTTTTTCACTACCCTATCACATGTTTCTTATTTTCCCTGTCAACTAACACATACAAGCACACTCCATGTAGAAGGGTTTCATTTTTCAGGTTTTCTTCAGTTTCATTTATTTATTTCAAAACCAGGTCAAAATGTTTTACATGATTATCCTGCAAAGGGGTTGAATATTTCAGTACTATCGCTGGTTTCTATATATAGTAAGTAATATGTATATAAAAATTATTTATGGGGACTTGTAGGACCAAGTTATAACATATCTACAATTCAAATTTGAATTACTTTCAATAAATCAGCATAAAGTCATTTAAATGTGCGAAACTAGCTAGAAAGCACTAAAAACCGTAAATTTGGGATTTGTCATTAAAATATGGCGTAATTTATTTAAAAAATGTAGATGCGCCATTTTGACCCATATCTTTTCTACCCCATGCACAAAAAAACATATTTTATCATCTAGAAAATGAAAAACGATTTTTTATACCGAAAACTTGAAAAGTCTAGTCATCAACATTGTTAGAAATGGCAAGATGCACCACCATGCCCAATTAGGGAACACTATAACAAACAATGTTGTCCAGGGATAATCAAACTTGGTAATATGAACTATGAGATTGAACAAAACGTTATATTTGGTTTACCCTTTGAACCTCCTAACTTACCACAACATTGACTTCTTATTTTTATTTACAAATAGATATTTTAATATCCCATTGTTGTGCAATAATATATGTTTTTTATTATCTCAAATCAATTAGCATTTGATTTTAAAAAACTACCATAATAATTCATGAGAAAGCGTTGAACAAGTTTCAGAATGTAATTTTAGACTTGATAGTTGATATGACCAATAATAGACTTAAATTAAATTGGATTTCAAAGTTCAGATTTTATAAGCGAATATAGTTTCATGTTGCAGATTATGTATTAGCTTGAGGGGCACCCCTAGAATAAAGTAGGTCGGTCACTTACGTGTGGTCCCATGCGTGTAGGTCCCACACATCAGTGAGCACAAGTCACGTGCGGTAGGTAGGCAAACTCCCAGCAATCTTCTTTGTCAAGTAAAGACTCGTCGTCAAGACTCTCTCTCTCTCTCTCTCTCTCTCTCTCTCTCCCTTTTGTCGCTGAAAAAAATGAATATTAGACGGGCGCGTAGCCTGCACTGCAGGTCTACATAACTGAAACCCTGTGTGCCAGTCAACATCACTCACCGAAAAAAGTGAAGCATTTCTTTTCACCATAAATAACAGCGGCCCCGTGAGGCACTGCTCTCCCTTTCTCTTAATTTCTCCTTCCGTGTGATCCCTCTTCCACCTTTTATCCTTTGCACGATCGAAACTCCACTTATTGTTGTCATTGTTGCACAAAACACTCACTTAACCTGTTCTTTTGCACATATCACCAACTCATGTATTTGTTGCACAAAGGTCTAAATCTGTCGCTAAGCTACTTTACTCTAAATCTGATGACCGGGACCTAGAAGGTAGTGATATCCCTTGTGTAGTGTGTTTTTTAGAACTCTAAAAGAATATGAAAATATTTTAGCAATTGAAATAATATAAATTAACTAATATGGGATCGATAGTCATGAAATATATTTTCTACTATCCGGCCAATATCAAGTGTCATGAAATATATTCATTGTAAACTTAGTGATAATCACTCGAGTTTGATATGAATGGCCTAGCTAGCTATGGGCATCTCCCACTATATATGTTGTCCACACGACCAAGCAACAAGCATCCATGAGGAAAGTTTCTTATGGGTGACTTTCATCTCTGCCGCAAAACACGCGCCGAAATTGTTGGCGCGTCCCATTTTCAAGCTACCCCAAAACCTGCGGTTTGCCCGTCGGCCTATAAACATCGGTCCACAGAGGATATTTCCCTGTAGAGCACAATTCGAACACCACATCTTTCTCATGCTTCTACCAGGCACACTCCCACGACGACGGCCGTGCCCCACCGCCCCTCCTCACCATCACTGCCTTCTCACCGGCCACCGTAGTGACCGACCACGTTTTACCGGCTCCCTTGCTGCCTAGCAAGCCGGATTAGCTTCCTCGACGCCGACGTTCACCGCGCCATATCTCCTCCGGATCTGCTTCCCCGACTCTGTAGTCCACCTCACCGGAGATCGAGATGGGCAAAAAACGCGGCCCCAAAGTCGACCACCCCCAACCAAAGAGTAAATCCGCCCGGGCCTCAGACGAAGGTTGATGAATACTTTACATGTCCGCTTTTGTTATATGCATTTGATTTCTTACACTAGTTTTCGTTGCTTTCTTGCAATGCATTCTTGCTGATATTAGATCAGTGTAGATAGTTGTTTGCCGCGTAGCTATATGAGATCTTAACCTTACATCTGCTGATCGAGAGGAAGATCGAGGTTATGTCCGCTTTCGTTATGCATTTCTTTTCCGAGAATCACTTCTGTGTGATATGTTTTGGGGGTTTGAAGTATGCATTTTACAAAGGTTATGATAGCAGTCAAGCTAGCAGAGCAATTTGTTGATAGTATTAAACTGCCTGTATTTTTTTTTATCTCGGAACTCTGCTGATCGTAACCTTACATCTGCTGATGGAGAGGCAGAGCTTATGTCCGCTTTCGTTACGCATTTCTTTTCCAAATATCACTTCTGTGCGGTACTTTTTTGGGGTTTGAACGTCCCAAATTAGTTGTCCCAAATTTTTTTAAATATGAATGTATCTAGACATGTTTTAGTGTCTTGATGCATCCATATTTTAACAAACTTGAGACAACTAATTTAGGACGGAGGATAGTACATTACTACCTCCACCCCAAACCTGAAGGCTTATTTATAAAAGTCAAACCAAGTAAAGTTTGACCAAACTTTCAGAACAATCTATCAAGAAATATAATATTTTGTAGATACCGTACGAAAATATATTCGTTATCTATTTAATGATATTAAATTTGTATTTTGCATGTTAATGATTTTTGATAAAAACTTCGGGATGGTGGTAGTACGTATTACAAAGGTTATGATAGCAGTCAAGCTAGGAGAGCAATTTATTGATAGTATTAAACTGCCTGTATTTTTTTCTATTTGCAACTCTGTGTGCGCCATGTGGAATTGCATGCTCTAGCCAGTTCATCCAATGAGGTTTTATCACTTAACACCAGAAGTTCAGGATTTTTTTTATCACAGAACCACAACCCTAGAAATTTGTATCACAAAACACTAACATTTGGGGTAATTGTTTCGCAGAATACACGATCTCTGTTTGATAGCCCATTAGTGACCTCCGGCCACCGTCAGTTTAAGAGTGACCGCAGGAGAAAGACAATTAGACTTTATTTTGTGGTATTTGCTGTTAAACGCAAATACAAAGCTGTTTGTCAACACTAGTTGTTAAATCTTAAGTCCAGACAGTTCAAAATAAAATCTTATGTCCAGGGTAGTTGTATTGGTAAACATTATCAAAACCTTATGCTGGTACAGAATATATTACCCAAATCTCATGTTCTTGTGTGGTTATAATTTCTTGTGGATATTTGTCATATGGTAATTCATTTGTGTGTAGCATATGTAACAAGTGTGACTCATATTCTCATTTCCACAGAGTGTCTACAAAATTTCACACCAAAATTCATTTGTTTGTAGCAAACATGCTCACGTACTGTAAATTGGTGTCACGCTGTAGGGTCATGCTCTTGTCAAGCCGACTAATGACAAATAATGTGTTATGTGAAATAATTTCCCCAAATGTTGGTGTTTTGTGATTAAAAATCCCCAACTTGTGGTGCTAAGTGATAAAACCACTCATTCAATAGACCGAGCCTTAGGCATGTATCATTAGATATTTTTTTAGGAAGGCTGCAAATATTTATTTTGAATACTGCGTTGCTACTTGCTAGGATTTGAACTCAGGACCTTGTAGGTCTGATACCATTTCGAATTGCATGCTCTAGCAAGTTCATCCAATAGATCGATCTGTTGGAATTTGGAAGACCCTAGGCAATTATATTAAGCACACGCCATTCCATATGGTTAACCATTGGCATGAAATGACACTTATATGTGTTTGAGTCTATATGTGGATTGCTTAGCCCTTTCCATCAGTTCGGACTTTTGGTTGCGTTGGCTACTGCATGAAGCTTGACATCATACTTATCCTAAAAATTGTTGCTGCTGCCCTTTGTTGCCCAACATAAATTATTTTTGAGCCATAATTTGTTTGCCCTTTCCATCAGTCCGGACTTCCGGTTGCGTTGGCTAGTGCATGAAGCTTGACAATATGAACATCAATTATTTTTGAGCCATAGTTTGTTTGTCATTACACCTTTTGAGCAGTCTCACTGCTACTATTAATTTGTTCTTATATGCACAGTTCCATGATAAATCTCATCTGCATTTCTCGCCAATGCATGTTAGGTCTTCCACTCGAGAATGAGTACGAAGAGCAACGGAGGCAAACTATTCTGCATAATAGCCGAGTTGCAGCCTCGTTGGGCCTAACACTACATCCTTCTACAAGGTCTAGTGCAAAAACGCCACCCACCTCCCTCACAAAGGATACGGAACATTCCTCTGATTCAGAATTTGATCCTGCTGATTGTGATGGCGAGCTGACTCAGGAAGATGCCCTGGTCGACTATCGTCTGCAACACAACAAGGTGAGTTTTCTCTGTCCTGTCATCGAATTATTTGTCCCAACTTCCATTTGTTGTATCCCAGTCCTACCAAATATGTTACCCATGCCATGTTCAATCTCATTACTACAATTTTTCCTGCTTAGTTAACGCCTCATATATGTTTTGGCATATGTTGCCTGACTGTTTTTCCATTCCATCTGCATATCATCATCATATAATATTGTACATTGAAATATCATTTATGTGTGACAGGCATCTGCAGATTCGGGAAAGAACTTTTCAAGAACGAATAGGAGGAAGAACACTCAACAGGAACCTCAGGCTGATACCGGAGGATGGGTGACAGTGCGTAATAAAAAAAGAGTTAAGCCTGATGCTCGTGCTGCTCCTCCTATTACAAGGTCTAACAAGAGACTGACACGAGGTGGCGAACAGGCCAAGAATGATAACAGTAAAAGGTCTCGTAAAAACCACAAACCATCGAATCAGACAGAAGTAGCCCCAGCATGTACCAGCCCACACATTCCACAACCACCAGTTGCCAATACTGATTCTCAGCAACAATTGCCAACAGAACCAGTTTCCACAGCAAATTCTAGCCAAGAATTGGCACCATCAGGAGTGGTGGTAGGTAATAATGGCCAAGGACACATGATGCTAGTCCCAGATGATACAGCCTCAAATGTCCAAACAGTGCTGCCACAACACCAGCAAACTGGTGATGATCTCCCTCCGACCCTTAGTCCTGCGAAAGACAACTCCTCTCCCGATGATGAGACCCACGCCAAAAAAGGTAATACTTTTTTCAAGACTTGTAGTTTAATGCTCCCTTATGTATCTATATACCATGATAGCTTGATGTAATGCTTAACTTGGTAGGTTCGCCACGATCAATAAAAACGAGGGGGCCAACGGTAGGAAAAAAACTTGCAGCTAAGATTTCCGGAATGGGTTCAAGATTTCGCATCACATCTATTGTAGGTGGCAGAAGGCCACTTCATCCGCATGAATCTTCATATCTTGTATCACAGGTTGGCCATTTTATCAGGAATGAACTTCCTACCTTCCCATTGTGGAAGCAGCACGTTGACACCCCTTCACAGTTCGAGAGTTTAGTGCATAATTTACACGTAAGTCATGCTTCTCCTGGTAATGATAAATTATTCCACATTGATCTGTCCCATTTCTTGTAGCTTACTGTTGTTTCTATGCTATATAACTCACCAATCATTCCACCGTTGTGAGCAGTTAAGGTTTGAATTCGATGAGGATAATGAGGATGTAAAGTTTGTCATCGCTTCCATATTCAAAGAATTGTTGCGCCAGCACCGCTATAAGCTTAAGGCGACATACTTCACTGGCCAGATTACTGCCAATGTTCGAACAAAGTCTCCTGCACCCTGTATGACTGACGAGCAGTGGGGAGATCTTGTCAAGCATTGGTCTGATCCAAAGAATGTGGTATGGCTTATGAGGACCGTGAAACCAGATTAAATTCCGAATACTTATTTTGCGCCAGTGTCTCACTAGTCTCCTTTTGCAGACGTTGTCTAAAAGGAACCAGGCTAACCGCTTGAAACAACGTTTACCAAGCCGTACAGGATCTCGTCACTTGGTTGGGCATCTCTGGCAAAAAGTAATGCCCCGCTGGTCTGTACTGCTACATATGTTACTCGTAAATTGTGTAGAACTCCGTGTGCATGTTATATTTCCATCCTCCATTTCAACCACGTTATTTGATCTCCATATGATTGTACAAAAATGCAGAAAGTAGATCATGCAAACAACATGCAACCAGACAAAGAGATGACTCTGGCAGAGCAGTTCGAGGCATGCCAGAAGAACAAACATAATGTGATAGGAGAACTTGCAGAAAGTGTTATTGTAAGTCTTCTTTATGATTTAAATTTTTTAACTACACACTTGCCAATTTGTAGGAGCAATATGTCAATATGATCTTGTAGGCGTTTTTGTGAAAATGCATTTGATGTGTAATCAGGCATACCAACTTGTAGGATTAGAAGTAGTTCATACACATTAAATCTACCGTCTGCATGTTTCTCTGTAATAACTTTTATTTTTACACGACTCAAAACTTTTCAGGCAAATATGAAATTGGAGATGGCAAAACCCGGGAAAGATGGTATGGAAAAAACTCTAGAAGAATGTATGGAGACATTTACCATGGTACTTAAAAATAAAGATATCACCAAAAACACTTTCCTGCGAAATGCTGGGTTTTTGCAGTCCAAGTCCAAGTCCAAGTCCAAGTCTTTCTCTGCACAAGTTCTGGAGGAACAAATCCAAATAGAACGAGCTGCAGCAGATGTGTTAAGAAACCAAGTTGACATGTTGAGATCGAGATCAGAAGCATGTGATGCCCTACTGCAGGAGGCCAATCAAGTTTGTTATAATCTCTCAAAAGACTAATAAAATGCCATAGATAATTGGAGATGAAAACAACGACATTGACATGTGAGTACCTTGGTGTCTGGGGATGACCCCCGGTATGCAAAGTCCTCAAGTTCCTGACGCGACTTCGCGGATCTGAAAATATGCACGGATCAAAGATACGGAAGAAACGATGGAAAAGAAGAAAAGACAGCGCCTGGCCAGCTCTCCGCAGCTGGGCCGACTTCTGACGGCCGGCCTGCTCCCGCCTCCGCCGGGGCCGCACCCGGCCGCCGGCGCCAGGCCGGCCTGCTGGCTGAACCCGCCGCCCCGGCTGCGTTTCAAGGGGTGGGCGCCCCGGGGCCGCCTTGTTTTCTCTGGGCCGCCCTGCATACGCGCCGCCTGCGCGGCGCCGGCTGCGCCCTCGCTCATCGAGGAGATCGCTGACTGCTCCCGCAGGCGTGCATGCACGTCGGCAGGGCCGCCGCTCCTCCACGTGCTCCCGTCGAGCTCCACTTCTGCACCACATGCACCACCACCACGTGAAGACCAAGAACGTGGCCCAGCTTCCAAGGTGATAGCTCATGTGTATACATGGCCGGCTCCATTCCATCCTCACGCCGAGCCAGCTTCGAGCGCCAAGACACGGAGACGAAGCATCGAGATGCTGCGCACACGTACGACGACAAGACGATAAGACAAGCGATCGTGCTACCTATCAGCTATCGATAGACTCACGTAGACTCCTTTGTGGTGCAATAGTAGCAACGTAGGTGCGGTTGATGAGACCCTCCCGGTCATATCATGTCTACGGTGCATGCGGGCCACCCACTTGTCCTGGGTGCCGGACTATATAAGACACACCGGGGGGAGCCCTTCGGGCTCATTCTCTCCGGGGGCAGCGCTGCCCTCCCTCTCTCTCAGCTCACATACGAGCAGCCGGCCGAGGAGCTCTCTCCCGGCGGCCGAGGCTCCTCTTGGCTCACGGTAGCTTCTTCCTTCTGGGACAAACGACTCCAAGGAGCAGTGCAACATCACTCATATGTGCTCATATACATCGGACATGCGAGGTAGGGGTTTTACCTCCACCGCGAGGGCCCTGAACCTGGGTACATCACCGTGTGCTGTGTACCAATCCCGCATCCGGATACCGTCGACGCCCATACAGGAACCACCTCTCTTTAGCTACCCACGTAGCATATGCCGTGGCCGTGCCACGACATTTGGCGCCACCGTGGGAGCTGCGGTGGCGCCCGGCGAGGAGTTCGTCGGACGGGACCCTTCCTCATCATCGTCAGCATCGCGGCCTTCAAGCTGCGGCGCCGCCGCCCTCTCGGGCACGGCTTCAGCTGCCGCGGCCTTCAACGCCGCGGCATCGCCGCCTCTTCGGGCACGTCTCACCGCCGCGGCCTTCAGCGTCGCGAGCTTCTTCACCATCCCTGGCCGTCGCCGGGCTCGGCGCGCGGCCACCATCTCCACCAACGCCGCCGCGGGCTGCGCCCGCCACGTGCTCTTCATCTTCACCAACACCGGTGTCTGTGAAAACCCGGGACGGCCGAGGAGCTGCCTGCATGCCTGGCTGGCCCGGCCGCACCATCCAGCAGCAAGCCAAGCCACATGCCTGCACGCATGAGCTGCGGCGTACAGCGCGTGCGCATGCGAACGCGGAGAAACATAGCCAAAGCGCATGGACCGCCTCCGCGTTCGCCCGCACCATTCTGCGCCGTCGGCGTCGGCGTTGCGCCCGCGCCCTCAAGCCGGCGCCGCCCACGTCGACCTCGGCTCACCGCGCGTCAGGCGCAGGTCGAGACGCGCACGGCGTCGGCGGCTTGGCGCGGCGACGCGCAGCGCGAACCAGCACGCGTGCCGGCGTGCGTGAGCAGGCTGGCGCGCACATGCGTGAGCGCCATATGCAGCGGCGTCGACCACGTCACCAATAGCCGGCTGTTGGAGCTAAGTCTCTTGGTTCCCTCTATCTTCTACCTCACATAAGCAAAGCTAGAGTAGAGCGGCAGCTATTTCGCATGCATCGCTCCATGTCAAACTAAAGAATCACGGTATGTTATTTCTGTTACTCTCACGGCTCGCATTTTCTCTCTACTATAGCAAGCAAGCAACAACGAGCTTGGCCAAGCAGCAGCACGCACGCGCATGCGCGGCGCCGCGTGCGGCGCCGGCATGAAGCCGAGAGATGGCGCGATAGCACTCGCTCGCCACAGGCGGGCCGACGCGCGGCAAGGCACAACAGCAGCGAATCGGCCCCGCCACGGCCATCACCGGCTTCCGGGCGCCACCGGCCTCTTGCGGCTCGCCGGCGTCGACCTCCGCCACGTCCGCCCGCCGATCAGCGGCTGCTCGAGGGCCACCTCCGGCTGCCTCGCAGGCTGCGCACGGCGACGCGACCACCTCTGCGGCCATCACGACTCCCCGGCTTCGCTTCGAGGCTGCATGCCTGGCCACGCCACGGCCGGCTCCGTCGCCAGCACCTCCGAGGAACAACGCATGCGCACTGCGCCCCGTCCGGCTTCGCCGCCGACCATCTCACTTCGCGCGCGCGCAGCGCCTCGTCCCGGCTCCGGCTGCGACGCCGCCGCGTCTGCGCCCCTGCCGGCTCGCGCCATGGCCGGCTCGCAGCAGCACCATCCAGGCATGCGTGAACTCCCGTCGCGGCGGCCGGCTCGGCGGCGCCAGCTCCGACGCTCTTCCTCGTCCGGGCGCCCCGCACCCTGCACCGTGGTCGACTCCGGCCCGCGCCTCTACCGGCAGGGTCCTCGCCTGCCAAGACTGCCGGCTCGCGCCGTGGCCGGCTCACCGCTGCGTCATGCGACACGCCTGCCGCCGACCTTGCCAACTCTTCCGCCGTCTGCGCCGCGCCATCCGCCGCCAGCGCTCGCCATGGCCGGCTCTGCGCCACCCGGCTCCGCGTCGGCCGCAACATCTCGGCTGCTCCATGCAGCGCCTCGGCGGCTTCGCCTCCAGCTCCGAATTCGTGCGCCTTCAATAGCGCCCGGCACCCGCTCGCGCCGCACGCAGCGCGGCTCGACGGCCGCTGCAGCCGCCGGCCGTGCACTCCGCTACTCTCGGGCGCGGCGCCCGCACAGGTCTGCTCCCATCGACCAGCACAGGCCTCCAGCCAAATACGAGTCTATTCGAAAATAAGTGGATAAAAGTCAAAAGAGTTGGGGCCGGCTCGGGGGATTGTGCCGCCTGAAGTAAAGAGGCAAAAGGCAAAAGAAAGAAAGGAAAAAACGAGTGAGACCGGCTGAAGCGCGTGACTGCCGCTGAAAAATAAAAATGAATGGCAAAAAACGAGTCGGCTAAGAAAGAAAAAGAGAAAAAAAAAGTTGCCGACTAAAAAAAGATTGCCGGCTGAAAATACACTCGCTTAGGCTGAAAAAAAACTAAAGAATATCTATCCGGCTGAACGCCGCCGCACAGATCCGCTCGATGTTCGG
This sequence comes from Lolium multiflorum, assembly GCA_030979885.1. NCBI lineage: Eukaryota > Viridiplantae > Streptophyta > Magnoliopsida > Poales > Poaceae > Lolium > Lolium multiflorum. The sequence goes on from CM061752.1 coordinate 144,544,987, forward strand.
TCGGTGGAGCAGCTGTGCGGTACGAGGCTGGGCGGAGCTGCTCCTTAACCCGGGTACAGGGCTGGAGTGCATTTGGTTGGTCGCTCGACTCCGCTCGTCTTACTTCCGCCTGTCCGGGCCGGTGGGAATGGGATGAGTGGAACTGCCTGGCCCAGGAACCAGCCCGGCCGCGTTTGAGTCGTCCCGTCCGGCTGGTCTGTGCATCCGGCCTTCGCCGATGGCTCGCATGAGTACGCCCCTCAAAGTCTAAGTCTTGTGCGCTCCCTTTGCGGCCCACTCTTGACCCGGCTACGAGACCGCAACCGGCTGTACGTACAGCAAGAGAAAAGCCAAAGAGCGGGGGGGACATAAAAGCAGCTCGGGGGCTCGGACAAACCGAGCCGGCATCCCTCTACATAAAGCTAGCACTGCTAAGGCTCCATATATTACATGTATTTCTTACGACTAACTGTCTCTTATATGACTATCTCAGGAAGTGGACTCCATGGAGCTGGCGGACCCCGAGGGTCACGGCGGACACCGCGTCCACGCAGCGGCCAGGCCTTCGAGCTGGCGGTCCTCAGCGACCACTTCCGGGTGCTCTTCAGCACGAGCCGGCGGACACCGCGTCCACCTTGCCAGCGGCCCAGAGCCTTCGAGCTGGCGGTCCTCAGCGACCACTTCCGGGTGCTCTTCAGCACGAGCCGGCGGACACCGCGTCCACCTTGCCAGCGGCCCAGAGCCTTCGAGCTGGCGGTCCTCAGCGACCACTTCCGGGTGCTCTTCAGCACGAGCCGGCGGACACCGCGTCCACCTTGCCAGCGGCCCAGAGCCTTCGAGCTGGCGGTCCTCAGCGACCACTTCCGGGTGCTCTTCAGCACGAGCCGGCGGACACCGCGTCCACCTTGCCAGCGGCCCAGAGCCTTCGAGCTGGCGGTCCTCAGCGACCACTTCCGGGTGCTCTTCAGCACGAGCCGGCGGACACCGCGTCCACCTTGCCAGCGGCCCAGAGCCTTCGAGCTGGCGGTCCTCAGCGACCACTTCCGGGTGCTCTTCAGCACGAGCCGGCGGACACCGCGTCCACCTTGCCAGCGGCCCAGAGCCTTCGAGCTGGCGGTCCTCAGCGACCACTTCCGGGTGCTCTTCAGCACGAGCCGGCGGACACCGCGTCCACCTTGCCAGCGGCCCAGAGCCTTCGAGCTGGCGGTCCTCAGCGACCACTTCCGGCTGCGCCTTCGCCGCCTTGGTCCGGCTGCGCCTTCGCCGCCTCGCCCGGCTGCGCCTTCGCCGCCACAGTCGACGCTGCGCCTTCGCCCGCCTCGCTCGCTGCGCCTTCGCCGCCATCATCGGCAGCGCCGCGCCTCCGCCGGCTGCGCCTCGTCGGCTGGGCCTTCGCCGCCATCGTCGGCTTCGCCTTCGCCGCGTCGCCCGGCTGCGCCTGTCCGGCTGCGCCGCCGCCTTGGTCCGGCTGCGCCTTCGCCGCCTCGCCCGGCTGCGCCTCGTCCGGCTGCGCCTTCGCCGCGTCGCCCGGCTGCGCCTCGTCGCTGCGCCTTCGCCGCCTTGCCCGGCTGCGCCGACGCCTCGCCGGTTGTGCCTCGTCCGCTGCGCCTTCGCCGCCTTGGTCCGTTGCGCCGCGTTCGGCTGCGCCTTCGCCGCCTTGGTCCGTCGCGCCTTCGCCACCTCGTCGGTTGCGCCTTCGCCGCCTTGTTCCGGATGCGCCTCGTCCGACTGCACCTTCGCCGCCTGTCCCATTTTGCGCCTTCGCCGCCTTGTTCCGGCTGCGCCTCGTCCGGCTGCGCCTTCGCCATGTTTCGGTTGCGCCTTCGCGCCATGTTCCGGCTGCGCCCCGCCATCATCCGGCTGTGCCTCCGCCGTGCCACTTTCGGTAGCGCCTCGACTACATCAGCATAGCCATCATCATCTACATCAACAACATCGCGTTTGGGACCCTCGCGACTCGACTTCTCTTCGGTCACGTAGGCTCGGGGGCTAATGTCGGGGGGATGACCCCCGGTATGGCAAAGTCCTCAAGTTTACGAGCGCGCAGCACTTCGCGGATCTGAAAAATATGCCACGGATCAAAGATACGGAAGAAACGATGAGAGAAAGAAGAAAGAACCGGCGCCTGGCCAGCTCCTCTTGCAGGCGGGCCGACTTCCCGGCCCGCCGGCCTCCCGCCTCCACCGGGGCCGCACCGGCCGCCGAGGCGCAGACGGCTGCTGGGCTGAGCCCGGCTCGCCCGGCTCCGTTCCGGGCGGGTGCGCCCCGGTTGGGCCGCCTTGTTTCTCTGCAGGCGCACATGTCTGCGGCCTTTGGCGGCGGCCGGCTCGCGCCCTCGCTCGATCGAGGAGATCGCCGACTGCTCCCCCGCCCAGCGTGCCATGCCCGTCCAGCAGGGCCGGCCGCTCCTCACGTGCTCCCGTCCGGCTCCACTTCATGCACCATGCATGCAACCACCACCACGTGAAGACCAAGAACGTGGCCAGCTTCCCAAGGTGATAGCTCATGTGTGTATACATGGCCGGCTCCATTCCATCCTCACGCGAGCCAGCTTCCGGCGCAAGACCACAGAGGACAAGCATCGAGATGCTCTGCTACGTACAGCGACAAGGCGATAAGACAAGCGATCGTGCTACCTATCAGCATCGATAGACTCACTAGACTCACTGTGGTGCAATAGTAGCACTTCAGAGGTACAGTTGATGAGACCCCATCGAGTCATATCATATGCAGTGCATGCGGGCCACCACTTGTCCCAGGTGTGAAGCCCATATAAGACACATAAGGGCCCTTCGAGCTCATTCTCTCCGGAGCCAGCGCTGCCCTCCCTCTCTCTCAGCTCACATGCGAGCAGCGGCCAGGCTCTCTCCCGGCCCGGCCGGGCTCCTCTTAGCTCACGGTAGCTTCTTCCTTCTCGGGACAAACAGCTCAAGGAGCAGTGCTGTATCACTCATATGTGCTCATATACATCGGACATGCAGGAGTAGGGGTTTTACCTCCACCGCGAGGGCCCTGAACCTGGGTACATCACCGTGTGCTGTGTACCAATCCCGCACCGGATACAAGTGACGCTCATACGGGGAGCCATAGATAATTGGAGATGAAAACACTGACATTGACATGTGAGTACCTTGGTATTGTGAAATGTTTACTGAGACTGAGGCACTGTTCCTATTTTGTTGGTGGATGCATTTATCTACGGCTGGGATCAACTTGGTAGTTGTTCCTGTGGATGTTTTAGAAATTGGTTGCCTAGCCTTTTCAATCCGTTCGAACTTAAATGGTATTAGAGCCAAGGTCTCGAGTTTGAATTGTTGACGGTGTGGTTCAATTCATCCTTAAATTGTTGGTGCCCCATTGGCCCTTGTAAAGCTTCATGTGCCTACCTCCGAATCCAGTGTTGAATTTCTCTTGTCACACACGAGGATGGCTGTTAATGTGTATATAAGTGGGTTGCATAGCCCCTTTTATATAAGGTTGCAAGTTTCCTTTTTGTGTTGTGCCTTTGGGATTCAGCCTGCACTTCTGACTTTTGGTTGCGTTGGCTACTGCATAAGTTTAATATAGTTCCATGTGGTTTTTGTTGAGTTCTATAATAAGTGGATTGCCTAGCCCTTTCCATCATTTCGGACCTGTGGTGTGCTATTCTGTTTTCCACGTATTAGACCTCCTCTTCTTAACAAGACTCCATGAGTAGGAGGCACTATGATTTTTTTTTGCGCATGAAATTACTCAATTAGATAGCTTAATCCCATTTGTTGACTCTCTGTTGATCAGCCACTTGAGGGTAAAACTGAGTATATTGCACTAGCCAGTATTTTTTTTTATGAGGTAATGCACTAGCCAGTATTAGTACTCGAGGGGAAAACTGAGTGCAGATATTTTTCCAGTGTAAGGCTAACTGAGTACACGTAACGGTGCAGACGTGCAGTACCACGGACGCGTGTCGCGGTGCACAGCGGTTAGGCGGTGCGCGTGTTGAGACCAAACGTCTAGCTTTTTTGAGAAACTGCCGAGACCAACCGTCACGTTGCCAGAGCCCCCTCTCTCCCTCCCTCTGCACACAGTCTCATTCTCACTCACGCACGCAACCACGCCTCTCACGTCCCATCAACTTCTCCAAATCGAAGGAAAAAACACCAACCGCCCACGCGCGCTCCCTGCCGGCGATGGACAAGAAGAATGCGCCGGCGGCCGTCGCCTCCGTGAACTGGGCCTCTCTCTCGGCTGATGGACCACTTCACAAGATCGGCGAATGCTTACTGGCGAACGAGGAGTACGCCGACACCTACTCTGCCATGAGGCAAGTCTGTAGAAATTGGCGCTCAGGTTTACCTGAGCCCGACGTGCACCTGCACGAATGGATCATGCTAGACCACGGCCTTCCACGCGCTGCTGATTTCACCTTCCTCCACCTCCGCACATCCCGCTACGTCACCATCGATCTAACGGAAGTTCATGCAAGGTTCAAATTCCTCCATATCTATAGAGTTAATCTATTTTTATTTTCAATCGTAAACATCTTAGTGCTGAATGTTATCTTCATCAATATATTTTAGATACTACTTTGTCGGCTTTTGCCGTGGCGTCATCGTGCTTGCCCAGAAGAACCAGCCGCACAAGATACGGCTTCTGAACCCACTCACAAAGACATTGAATACTATGTTTGAGGCGCATATGCCAAACGTTATTCTGAAGTCAGTCGCTGTGATGAAGTCCCCGACTATGGTCTTCGTTTCCAAAGATTACCCGGCGGAAATTGCTTGGGTCGATGAGAGCACTCCAACTAAGGGTATAGATGAAGATTGGGGAGAAGGAAGATTTTCGATCGAGCACCATTGTCTGCGTTGCATTACCCCGTTCAATGGTGAATTGTATGCAATAGCTGTGAACAATTTTGAGTTCGGAAAATTAGTGTGCACCAACAATGTCCAGTTGGAGCAGCGTGCGAGCACTGTCAAAATGGATACACTATTTTCATTTCCAGAACTTGGAAATAACAAGTTCTACCTTGTGGAGTCGGATGGTGCTCTGCTGCTTGTGTTGTTGGACAACAAGCATTTGGAGGAAGGTCAACCATTGGTGTACCGTGTGGACACTGAGAGCCGCTCTCTCCATGCCGTCAATAACATTGGCAGTCGTGCCTTCTTCGTCCATTATATCCGGTGTATCTCCGTCGACACCAGAGTGCACCCGACACTTCGACCTGGCTGCATCTACTACACAGATTTTGGTTATATCAGAGAGTACTTTGATGATATAAAGGCCTGGGATGAGTGGCCAATACATGTGAATAGATTAGGAAACTACGGTATGAGAAATGAACAAAGGCCATACCGTTTGGAGGATGTATTGGCTGCACACTGCAGACGAAAGGAGTTCAATGAAAATTTCCTTCAATGGAGTGACGAAGAAATATATGCTGAATGAAGAACATATTCGTTCATCCTGGGGTATCCTAATCTTCATGTTGGCCATACATTGTGTCTTGTATTATTTTCAGATTAGTTTGTCGTGAACATTAACATTGTTATTGGCTGCTTTTGGCTCTTGTATGCAGTTTATGTAGTATTATATTAGTTTTCTGGATTTATTATGCTGCTGTGAATTTATCCTATACTAGCTTCTAGATTTGACTGATTTTGTTTGTAATGATGATGGCTTGATGTGGCTGCTGGCCTTAACTGCCGAAGCAGAGCAATTAGTACTTAACCAGGTGTACCGTCTTTATATTAGTATTATATTATATTACTTGACCATAGCCATATTCAAAATCAAATCTCAGTCGGGCGGCAAAATCTCCCGCCAATCTAGAAATATTTCAGACGTGTTTTTGAATGGGATAAGAAGATAGAACACGATGATAGTAACCGATATTCAAGGTGATGATGATTTGATTTTGCACTCGGCCTTGAACAGAGGTACTAGTACGGTCTCACAATTTTTTATCATTATACTTGGACCTTAGCCAAATTCAAAATCTCATAGCGGCAAAACTTCCCGCCCACAAAATACAAAAAATTCACACGCTTTCAAATTCCCATTCTACCCTTGTGGAGATGACAGAAAGTCGGTTGGTGGGGGGGTCTGCCCGTCATTTTTTGGATCACCACCTCCCTAGCCCCGGAAACCCTCCCAAAAAAATTCATTTCCCTCAGACCACCCACCGGAACTTCCCAAGTCCCTCTCTCTACCACCTCCACGACCACCGCACCGGAACATCCCCGCCGGACTTCCCTGGCCTACCCGAGCCCTCGCGATCCTCGTCATCCGGCTGCCTGCCGGAGCCGCTTCATCGACGCCGTCATCAACCGGATGGATCATCCCCGCCGAACCTCGAAACCATATACTCATCCAGCAGTCTACCGCAGTCGCTTCAGCTGCGGCATCGTCCACCGCATCGGATCTTGCTCACCGACACCGATGTGCATGAACCGAATCTGCTTCACCGGCGCCGTCCATGATCTAAACTCTTCTACTGTCGCTTTTCTATTGCTTGCCTGCAAGTTCTTGTTTAATCTTGGGGGAACCTGTTTGTGCTAACGACGCGCCGTTACGTCTTTGCAGATTAGATGAGTAACCATGAAGTGTAATGGCCGTCTCTCCAACCCCAAGTAGCACATGTAGCGTACTTCATCACCGGATCTATCAACCCCAGGAAGATCTGCTGTGACTCCCACAGAGTGCTTCTCCTAATGTAAGTCCCTTGTTTTAGCGCCATGTTCTGGGTTCAGATGCTTGTTTGTCTGAAGCTCTTTTAGTTCATTCCTAGCTATGACCGTAACACGTTGCTATTTTCTACTTCATTGCTAACTTTAAGCGATTGAACATTTTGGTTTGCATTCCCTGCTCTGTAGATGTAGCCATCATAACTTCTATCTTGCTCAGTCGTTGTTACAAAAATTATACTGTAGGTATTATAGTAACATCCTGCTATTATTTAGTTCATGGCCAATTTTAAGTAATTGCACATGTTGGTTCGCATTCCCTGCTCTATAGCTTTTGGCATCGTAACTTCTATATTTGGTTTACATTCCCTGCTCTGTAGATCTAGCCATCATAACTTTATCTTGCTCAGTCGTTGTTACAAAAATTATGGCCTGCTACTATGTTGTTTGTGCCAATTTTTTACTCCATGAACATGTTGGCTTGCATTCCCTGTACTA